>JARYGA010037280.1:0-38130 GCA_030545235.1 Helianthus tuberosus
ACAAGTGTGTCAGACGACGCTGGTGAGTTCAAAGTTTTGTTATCGCATTGGTTACCGGATATGTGTATAAAGCAGTTCAACAATTTGATTTGATGATGTTATTAACTCGATTACCGTATGTGGCTACTAGATGTGTTTGCCCAAACCCCAATGCCTCTATCAAAGCATTGGTCAAGTGGTCAAGGTAAATAGTTCACGCCCATCCATTCCGGCCCGGTGTGAGGGTGCCAAACCTAATAGCGCTATCAACTAAATACCTCGTTGCCTTCCCGGCAACAATCGGTAGATGTAAGGAGTCTTATATGATAGAAACTGAGTAATAACAAACATCCCATTAACCTGACGTTCTTCCCTGAATACGTTACCCGATATCCCTTCCCGAGATGCATGCTTGGAAAAGAGCAGTGAACTCACCTTGGTTTGCTCGGTTTATTAATGTGCTTCTAGCGTTAATTAATGGTTAGGTCCATTACACGCGACCTAAGGTAAATTGCACATAAACTCAATGTAAGTGTTTACGTTCAAATAGGGTTTAAATAGGGTTTGCAATCCCTTAGTGTCCAAATATCAGGGTCCTTTGTGATTATCGTTCACAGATTTCATCATACAAGACTGAACATACATACAGTAGCACACAGTGGCATGTTAGGTGTTTTCATGCAACATTTAGCAAACTCGAACCAAACCCCCCACCTATTAAACTCGGACCAGGCATCCCCTTACAAACTCGGACCCAACAAAATCCATAGAACTTGGACTCATGTGTGGAGGATAAAACTTGGACTCATATGTGAAGGATAAAACTTGGACTCTTGTGTGAAAGATAAAACTTGGACTCATGTGTGAAGGATAAAACTTGGACTCATCAAACACCAATAAACTCGGACACTATGAACCATATTAACCTCGGATCATGCAACTTAACAAACTTGGATTCAGGGTTTCCATTGTCAAAACTCGGACTCAAGGAGTCCTTATAATAAATCCGGACTTCATGTTTCTTTAATAAACCCGGAGGCAAGTGTCATGTTACAAACTCGGACTTGTGACTTCACAAAACCCTGACACTTAACTTCGGATTAACAACATGCGTGATTTCCAAAACCAATTTATAGTTTTCAATGGAACAGTTACAGGTTACGATCAAAACCCTATTTTTATTCATTGGCAATGCTGTAATCTAATCAATGATCAAACAATTCTAACATACCAGGCATCTTAATGTCAGGCAAGTGATTACACAACTATTCACAAACCATTTCACAATAATCAGGATGATCAATAACACAGAACTATTGTTTGGAGAGCTAGGGTTTATATGAATCAAATAATCAAGGATTAACAACATACAATCATTAAACATTTACCTTAGATTGATTCTAGATGGATTGGAAGATCAAGATTGATGAAAGAGAACTTGTGCAGCTAAGAATGATGAGAGAAATGGTTGTAGAAGGTGACTAGAGAGAATGATTTGAACTGCCGTAGAATGATTTGTGAGGAAGATTTTAGGGTTAGGAGTTATTAAGGTTTCACTAACTACTCTACTCACCCCTAAGTATCATCTTTTACATAAAACACACACACCACATATAATTTACAGTTAAGGCACAAAGTTCTCGTGTTAGTCAAATAATGCATAGAGTAATGTATAGTTCCATGCAATGCTAAAGATTGTGCGACCAAATTAATTGTGTTAGGTTAAATGTGACACCTGTGTCACTGCGACCATCAAACAAATACCAAACCAATGAAATATTGTATTTCATACTTTGGACTTGTATAAATATGTGTATCTTTTGCACATATCAACTCTTGTTCGATTTCAAGCTCTAAATCGCTTTCTGGAAGGTTATACGCGCGCTGATGCGTAAATATAACCAGTTTAATGCAACAAACACTCCGGAATAGTGACATATACTTAACATACCTTAAATAACCTTTACATAACTTAGAAATAAGTTTTGAAGGCTTTGGTATGTCAAAATCAAGTTAAATCGCTTACAGGGACTAAACTTGACAAACTGCGAAAGTATGCCAATTTGAACTGTAACAAACATTTCGGAACATGACCATAAGTTAAAAATACCCTAAAGATCCTTTACATAGCTTAGAAATAGGCTTTGAGGTGTTCGGTGTGCTAAAATAAACTTTTGGGTCATTCAGGGACTAAAAGCGTCAAAAAGTGCACAAGTTTGCATTTTCGCGCATAACTTACGTTCTGAATACATCCGGACATCCAAAAATTTATGTAAGCACTAAAATATTTTATTTTAGTGTTTGGCATAAGAAAAATCCATTCGTCACGCCATTTGGATCGTTTTTCGCGCTTATGCGCATTCCGTCGTAATTAACCGAACATCGCAACCGTACGGCTAAACGAACCGACATCCGAGATATTTTTGAGCACATTTTAAGTTCCCTAAACTTTAACTTCATTTTAGAGCTTTGAAATGGGGTTAACGGGCCTTAAACGTGTCAGAAATGAGCCTATTACACAGCAGGGACCAAAACTGTAATTCTGCCAAACTTGGTCCTTGCGCACCTCAACACTCTCATTGTTGCGGTGCCCAAGCAGGGGCCAGATGCAGAAAATCATTTTTAACAGCCTGTTTCAGCCTTTAAACACTCTCCAAAGGTCAAGTGTCACATGTTAATCACTTGTGGTGGCCAAAATCAGTTACCACAACATTCCGACAAGTGTACGGGCTAGATCATTCCCTCTTCTCCAAGAAACGATCCTAACGGTGAACCGAAATCTATAAATACCCATCACATTTTCACTCATTTCTCACAAGAATCTGATCTAATGTGCTCTAAGTTGAAACCTTTGTTTCATACCTGAGCTATTTTGATCTAGATTAGCATTCGGGGACCCTTTGTAAGTGTTCCTTCGTTCTTTTATTGCTTTCGAGTCCGAAAGTCAAACTTTGTTTGACTTTCTTCATTGACCAGTTTATGGCCAATGCGAAGTTCATTTGAACTTCGCAACGTGATTGTAATCACGATGGTTATAGTCCCTTGTGACTATGCCTACTGATTACCACGTTGTCTAGGGGCGTAAGGGTAAGCGATCTAATAAATCGCTTATACCTTCGAACCCGACCCATTTGGTCGATCATTAGGATCCGACCAAACACATTAGGTGACCATAGCATATAGGGAATAACCTTCCGAGGTTATACCTTATGGTCGTTTCGTTTAAGTAGTTGTATGATAGGTAGTTTATATGCCTTAGGTAAATTACCAAAATACCCCTTTGATGACAAATTCATTTTAAACATATGTAACATAACTTTTGACATCTAAACTGATTTGACAAAAATATTAGACATATTAAGGCATATGTTACTTGTCATAGGACTAGTTAGGCGGTCCGAACGCGTTTCACGCGAACGACGCGTTAAAGTAGCATAAGCTACCTAAACGGGTCGTAAACACTTAGGTTAGGTTTCATTTAGTATGTAGGCCTTGTTAAACCATACTACATGAGTTCCAATACTCATTTGGTTTACGAGCCCTCATTCTATCCGATCTTCCGATATAGGTCCGGATTATTAACATAGTTACCTATATTAAGTGCCGTTTGATATCCGTGATCTCTAGCATTACTTGGTGGTTATCTTAGGACTTCTGAGCAATCTCAAGTGAGTACATAGACCCCTCTTTTACTGTTTTCCAAACTGTTTTGGGGTGAAACACATGTGCCTACTTGTTACTTTCATGCTTTCCTGTTTTCACATCATATACCTGCTATGTTTGTTAGTACATTATAGTACATGATTTCATTACATTACATGCTATGTATGCCCACTGTGTGCGTACTTAGTACATTACTTTACATTACATGCTATGTATGCCCATTGTGTGCATACTTAGTACATTGTTTTACATTACATTACATGTTATGTATGCCCATTGTGTGCATACTTAGTACATTGTTTTACATTACATTACATGTTATGTATGCCCATTGTGTGCATACTTAGTACATTGTTTTACATTACATTACATGCTATGTATGCCCATTGTGTGCGTACTTAGTACATTGCTTTACATTACATGCTATGTATGCCCAGTGTGTGCGTACTTAGTACATTGCCTTACATTACATGCTATGTATGCCCATTGTGTGCGTACTTAGTACATTGTTTTACATTACATTACATGCTATGTATGTCCATTACATGCATACTTAGTACATTGTTTTACATTGCATTTCTGTTGCATATGCTCATCCAGCATATGAACACATTATACTACATTTTGAACCGTTGTAACCATTTGACTATGTGAACCGTCGTAACCCTTTGATTATATGAACCGTTTGTAACTATTGAACCATGTGAACCAGTTGTATCCGTTGACATGATTTACATTTGACAATAGACACTTGACTATACATAAACATTTCTACAATTGTTAAACATTTTACTTTGGTGGTTTGGTTTGAGTAAGTGATTTAAGTAACGAGGCGTATGTAATATGATACAAGCACGGTGGATACGCCGCTAGTACTTCCTATATATAAGTGTTTGTATGATATCACATATTGTAGCGTTATTTAAATCATTTCAGTTTGAGACATATAACATTTTATACAAATAACATACTTTTCATAAGACATTGTTTTACAAACAACTTATCTTATACAAACTCATTTTACATGGTTATTCATTTAACCATACATTATACTCTTATTTATACATATCATCTGAACTTATTGTTTTTCAAACGATTTACAAAACAAAACAATTTAGAAGGTTCATGACTAAACTTTATTAAACAACTCTTTCTAAACTTACAAGTCATGAATCCTATTTTCACAAAACCTATGTATCTCACAGGCATTTTTATGCTGACGTACCTATTTTCACATGTGTTTTCAGGAGATGATGCATAGGACTTATCAAGACATACTTAGGCGGACCTGTGCCTTAGTGACTTAAAACGAGACAAGAACTAGTTAAACTTATGTTATGTACTCTTTGTTTCTTACATAAAACAATGTAAACTCTCTTGTTTGATTAATAAAATGAAACCTTAATTGCCATGGATTTGAAACGATTAATTCTGTTACAAAACTCCCCGACGTTTCCACCACGTTTCGTTGTCTCACGTGGTCGGGGTGTGACATTAAAGCATTAACCTGAAGTTGCGGGTTATCACATCATCCCCAACTTGAAAGAAATTTCATCCCGAAATTTGATAAGCAAACCCGAAACTGCAAGACGTTAACTCAGGATGACTGTGGATTTTCCGCGGGTACCACATCATCCCCAACTTGAATGGGAATTTCGTCCCGAAATTCACTAGTTGCATTAGATCTAGATTTGCCAGGCTTGGACTTGTCCTCTGGGAATAAATGTGGGTACTTGTGCTTCATCTGATCCTCGCATTCCCATGTGAACTCCGGTCCACGTCTTGAGTTCCAACGAACTCAGACAATCGAAATACGGCTGTGGTTATGGACCTTGACCTCCCGGTCCATAATTTCTATTGGTTCCTCGACGAACTGCAACTTGTCGTCGATCTTCAGCTCTTGAAACGGTACGACCAGTGTTTCATCCGACAAACACTTCTTTAACTGCGACACATGGAAAACATCATGAATGTTACCCAACTCAGCAGGTAACTCTAACTTGTAGGTCACTTTACCAATCCGTTCCAGAAATTTAAATGGCCCTACATAGCGAGGGTTAAGCTTGCCGCGTTTTCCAAAACGCACCACACCCTTCCAGGGTGAGACCTTCAACATAACACGATCATTAACTTCGAATTCCAAAGGTTTCCTACGCTTGTCAGCGTAGCTTTTCTGACGGTCACGCGCCGCGGCCATCCTATTCCTGATCTGAACAATCTTTTCTGAAGTTTCCAACACAAGCTCAGGGACTGTGACCTGGCTGTCACCCACCTCAGCCCAACAGAGTGGTGAACGACACTTTCGTCCGTACAACGCTTCGAATGGAGCTGCCTGAATGCTGGTATGGTAGCTATTATTATAAGAAAACTCCACCAAAGGCAAGTGTTTCTCCCAACCCTTGCCAAAATCGATAACACACGCCCGCAACATGTCTTCTAGTGTTTGGATGGTTCGTTCACTTTGACCATCCGTCTGCGGGTGATAAGAGGTACTCATGTTGAGTTGTGAACCAAACGATTTGTGCATCGACTACCACAAATATGAAACAAAACGCGGGTCACGGTCAGAAATAATAGATGTAGGCACCCCGTGCCTAGAAACCACTTCCTTGAGATAGACAGCAGCTAGTTGCGAGAACTTATCCGTTTCCTTGATTGCTAGAAAATGCGCTGACTTCGTGAGGCGATCAACGATCACCCAGATGGTATCGTTTCTGTTTTGAGTTCTAGGTAGGCCAGTGACAAAATCCATGGCAATCTGCTCCCACTTCCACATGGGTATTTCTGGTTGTTGTAGCAATCCCGACGGCTTCTGGTATTCCACTTTAACTTTCGAGCATGTTAGACATTTACTGACATAAGTTGCGATGTGAGCTTTCATCTTCGGCCACCAATACATGATTTTGAGGTCCTGATACATCTTATCTGAACCTGGATGAACATAATATCGAGACTTGTGTGCTTCGTCCATCACAAGCTCTCTGAGGTTACCAAACAAAGGAATCCATATCCGCTCCATGAAATAGTAAATGCCATCTAACCTCTTCTCGAGTCGTTTCTCCATACCCCGTAGATACTCAGCTTCATAGTTTTCTTCTTTTAATGCCTCGGCCTGAGCCGAACGGATCTGATCAGGTAGGTTAGAGTGAATGGTGAGCTGCAAGGCGCGAACACGTTTGGGTTTCGTTTCCTTTCGACTGAGGGCGTCAGCTACAACATTGGCCTTACCCGGATGATACTTGATTGCACAATCATAATCGTTTAAAAGTTCAACCCAGCGACGCTGTCGCATATTCAAATCCTTCTGATCGAAAATGTGTTGAAGGCTCCTGTGGTTGGTATAAATAGTGCATTTAGTACCGTACAGGTAATGCCTCCAGATCTTCAACGCGAAAACCACAGCCCCCAATTCCAAGTCGTGTGTCGTGTAATTCCTCTCGTGAACCTTCAACTGGCGTGAGGCGTAGGCTATCACCTTGTTACGTTGCATCAATACGCAGCCGAGACCCTGAATAGATGCATCACAGTATACTGCGAAATCTTCGGTGCCTTCAGGTAGAGACAAAATTGGCGCACTGCAGAGTTTCTGTTTCAATAGCTGGAAAGCCTCTTCTTGTTTCGTTCCCCAAGAGTATACAACGCTTTTTTGTGTCAATGAAGTAATAGGTTGAGCAATCTTCGAAAAGTCTTTGATAAATCTGTGATAGTACCCAGCAGGACCAAGAAATTGCCGTACCTCCGAAGGATTCTTTGGTGCCGCCCAATTTCTAACAGCATCAACTTTTGCAGGATCCACGTGTATCCCCAATTCATTAACAATGTGCCCAAGAAAGTGTACCTCCCGAATACAGAAGTCACACTTAGAAAACTTCTCATAGAGTTGCTCCTTCCTTAGAAGTTCCAAAATAAGATGCAGGTGCCGCTCGTGATCTTCCTTGCTTTTAGAGTAGATCAAAATGTCGTCAATGAATACTATAACGAAATCGTCGAGATACGGTTTGCATACGCGGTTCATGAGATCCATGAAGACCGCTGGCGCATTCGCCAATCCAAACGGCATAACCAAAAACTCATAGTGCCCATAACGCATTCGAAAATCCGTTTTCGGAACATCCTCCTCTCGGACTCTCACCTGATGATAGCCCGATCTTAAGTCGATCTTTGAATAAAAACTTGACCCTTGCAACTGGTCAAACAAGTCATCGATGCATGGTAATGGGTAACGGTTCTTGATAGTCACTTTGTTGAGTTCCCGATAATCAATACACATGCGAAAGGACCCGTCTTTCTTCTTTACAAACAAAACTGGGGCTCCCCAAGGCGAAGAACTTGGTCGAATAAAACCTCTGTCCAATAATTCTTGCAGCTGGTTAGACAGCTCCTGCAACTCTCCAGGTGCTAGACAATAAGGAGCACGAGCAATTGGGGCTGCTCCTGGTGCAAGATCAATCTAGAATTCCATTTGACGGTGAGGAGGTAGACCAGGAAGTTCCTCATGAAATACATCGGCAAATTCACGTACAACTGGCAGATCCTCGATCTTTCTTTCTTCAGATGGAGTGTCAGTAACTAGTGCTAGAATGGCAGGATACCCCTTTCGTAGACATTTCTGCGCTTGCATAGCCGAGATAATACCAACCATTGTCCCACTACGATGCCCTTGGACTGATAATGACTCTCCATCAGTGAGAGGGATACACACAATCTTTTCCTTACACAGGATCTCAGCTTGGTGTTTAGACAACCAATCCATACCAACCACTACGTCAAAACTACTGAGTGTAACATGAAGGAGGTCAATATTAAACACTTGACCCACGAGATCTAGTTTACACCCAAAAAGAACATGCGAAGCTTCTATCATCTTACCATCAGCTAGTTCTACTACTTGCTTAACTTCTAAAGGTGTGGGAGTTAACCCTAGTCGCTGACTAAACTCTAGGGACACATAACTCCAATCGGCACCGGAATCAAATAACACAGAAGCAATAAGGTTGTTCACCGAAAACGTACCAGTCACGACATTGCCGTCGTTCCTAGCCTTACCGGCACCAAGCACGAATCCCCTTCCCCGAGCACCATTGCCCCAATTGTTGCCATTATTGTTGTTGTTTCCGGCATTGTTGTTATTATTCTGGCGGTTGTTGTCGTTGGCATTCTGATTTAACTGAGGGCAATCCCGCTTAAAGTGGCCCTCATCCCCACACTGATAACACCCTTTCTTAAAACCCTGATTCTGCTGGGGTTGCTGCCTTTGCTGTCTCTGATACTACTGATTTTGCTGTTGCTGCTGCTTTGGCTGTGGGGCTCTACAGTCTTTGGCCTCATGGCCCACTTTCTCTCACCTACGACAAGCCCAGACACACTGCCCGTAATGATGATAGCCACACTTGTTGCACTGCGGCTTCTTCCCAACATAAGAGCCCTGATTCTGATTACTGCCCTGGCCTTGATTAACTGAAGACGACTGACTGAAACTGCGGTTGCTGCTGTTGTCAGGCCTTTTCTACGATTGGCTGACACTGGTTGACTTGTCAGCGTCGTTCCATTTCCGCTTGTTATCACTAGCAGGCGTAGTAGCGGTAGTTGTAGTAGCAGTAGTGGCAGAAACACGCGGTGGTAAAGAACCACTCTCCACTTCCTGATCAGTGATTTTGTGAGCCAAACGAACAATCTGAGTTAAGTTGTTGAGGTTTGCTGCAGTAACTAAACCCTTCACTCGTGGAGCTAATCCCTTGATGAACAATTCTATTCTTCGATGCGGAGGTCGGGACAAGTTCGGGCACATGATCGCCAACTCATGTGACCGTTTCGCGTACGCCACAATCTCAGATCCTACCATCTTCAGATCATAGTACTCATTTTCTAGTTTCTGAATCTCATCCCGGGGAGAGTACTCCTCTCTTATCAGTTCCTTAAAATCGTCCCAAATGGTAGCATTAGCCTCTTCGATGCCTAACAGCTGAACCTGGGCATTCCACCATGTCAGGGCACCATCCTCAAGCGTGCCCGTAGCATACTTCACTCTGTCCCCAGCAGGACAGTTACACATTGCAAACACTGATTCTGCTTTCTCAAACCATCCCAGAAGTCCTACAGCCCCTTCAGTCCCATTGAAGGTCTGTGGCTTACAATCCATAAACATCTTGAACGTACAAGCAGGTGGGTTGTTTTGGTTTTGCTGACCTATTGGACGAAAGAAAACACATTACAGGGGTAAGAGTCATGTACGCTACATAAGATTAAAGAGTGTTTGGCACATTTCGTACCAGCTTGGTAGGCTGCCAGAGCCTCAGCCACACGTGTGTTTATCAGATTTGTCAACTCAGCTTGAGTCATGTTGATGTTGCCACGTCCATGTCCTCTTCCACTCATGATTCTATATATGGAGAGAGAAGAAATTTAGGAGTCGAGATGGGGTAAAAGTCAAGTATAACGTTAAAGTCTACAATTACCAGGTTCACACGCAATAGGGCAGAACCCTTCTCACACTCGTTAAGCCTCACTGGGACTTACATGCACCCCACGTTATTATTATGTGTGCAACCATAATAATAAGGCAATTTGCATGCTTATCTCAGTGCCTCTTAACTTGCGCTAGAAGTTTCCCCCACGTTCAAATAGCACAACGAAGGGTATCACAAGATTACGATTCACATAAGTCGAAGAGTAGTGCCACACTATCAAGTCACCATAATATCTAGTATGTCGTTTCATGCAAGCTGTGAGTGTGTGTGACTACTAAACAAGTAATGCATAAAGTAAACAGAAGACGAACCTTGCAATCTGGAGCTGAGTGTCATGGTTGATTTTCGAAGGTGTTCGGTTATAGTCTGGTTTTATAAAAACATTTTAAAACCTAGTTCACTATAACCAGTGGCTCTGATACCAAACTGTCACACCCCCAAAATACCACATGCGGAATCACCGCGGGACGTGTGACGTACCAGGATCCAAGCCACCAATCACACTGAACTACGCGTAATATTTAATAAAAACATTCCATTCATTTCAAAGTATCAATCCAAGACATAAGTTAAACCAAAACAAGTATTCAGTGGAAGCATAATGTAAATAGTAATTCAAATGTTTCCAAATCATATGTTCTGTGACAACTCGTATTTCCGAACCTATCTTTGTACCGTGATGCAACGTAAACATTTTGTGACTATGTGAATTGGATGATTTAATGGAATGTTATGTTATTGAAATGTTATGTGAATATGTGTTGTGTTTGTATATATGTATGTATTATCACACGAAAGAAACCGATTGCACAATCCTGAACGCACAAGCCTTTGGGCTTTATTACTCTCGGCCCACACCCCTCTTGTGAGTGAACCGAATGGGCAGCCCATTAGGAGGGTTCGGCCCACCCCCTTTGTGTCGCATAACCCATGAGTGGAGGGTATGCTCCTCATTTGTTGCAAAACACCCACACACACAAAACCCTAGTGCTCTCTTCTCTCTCTCTAAGCCGACGGCTATCCGGATCCTCTCGAAGTCCTTGTGATTCCTACCTTGCATTCGGTTAGTATATGATTATTATTGTTTGACTTTGATTACTGTTATAGCTTGATCGAATGATAATATGGCTAAGTGTTTGATCTTGATTTGTTTGATGTAGAATAGGTTAGTAATCGGTTATATTTATGATTTTTGGATTGATATCATTGACTAATTGTTAACACCATGAATATTAATTGTTAGTGGGTGATGATTGTGAACATATGATTGAATCGATGTGTAGGTAATGCTAGGTCCAATGGTTTTCTAGAAATCATGTGAATGTCAGTATGCATCGATTGTTTAAAAGTCAATTTCATTAATTATATGTGCATCAGTACATGTGTTCATACATTTTAAAAAGGGCCCAATCATTCTATGGCATTCAAGACTTGATGTCATATCATCATGTGAAAGACTTTATGAATGGAAATCAAATTGTTGTGTGTCGATTAATTGAGTTTGTCGGCTAGTATGCATGTAATCGGCCCATGTGATCTCTGTTTTAGTTCAATTATCAAGTTAAGAAATTAGTAAATGTTACATGTCATAGTTTGGTCCAATAACCTCTTGAGGTGACTAACAGTGGTCGGCCATAATTGATAAAAAGATTCGATTTGATGGTTTTCTTCACTGAAATGATGATGAGTTGTTATGATATTAGGGTTCATATTAATTGATGATTTATTTATTTGATCGATTAATTGGTTAGATGGAAACTGTTTGAATTGGTTGATAAATCTCATAAAAGGAAACAATATATCCGATTAGCATGATTGGCGGATAATAAAACAAATCGCACAAGATCAGATCTTATCACATAAGCTTTCTGATCGCACAAGATTGTCCAGTCGTACAAGCTTGACTGGATCGCACAAGATTAAAACAAACTGTTTTGGGTCGCACAAGCTTTGGGCTTATTCACATGTTGGGCCGGGGTATTTAGTGGGTTATGTTAGTGAGTCGCACAAGATATATTGTAATCGTACATGATGTATGGGATCGCACAAGTTGTTTATCTGTTTATTAATTTGGGCCGTGTGTATAGGTGTGTTGGGCATTTTGGTTATTGGGCCGTGTACTATTGGGCTTCAATGGGTGATCGCACATGTTGAATACGTTATAACTGTTAAACGTGATGAAGCGTGTTTGCCATGATCTGTATGTGTTCCTTATCTGCTAGCTTATGTGATACTTATGTGCACTACTCGAAAACTAAACCTGACATGTATGATAACCATGTTAGGACGTGGTTGACCACTAGCATCTAGACTTGACCTTTCTGTGTATCTGCCGAGCAAACCAAGGTGAGTTCACACTCTACAAAGCATGGGATTCCCAGGGGTTGGGAATGGGGTTAAGGAATATGTCACACCCCTTTTTACGGCAGAAGCACGAGGTGTGATCATGAAAGGTTCTCATTGCATACGAAGAGTAAACATACTACATGCTCAAAAATAACTTCAAATATTACATTACCAAAAACATATGTCAAGTGTTACAACACTAGATAACATATTGTCTTAAAAGTCACGACTTTATTTAAAGATAAACAAAGCGACATCCACGAGCATGAGTAAGACCACGCGCACATCCATCCTAGTTACCTGAAATACATGTGAGTTTTGGAAAAACGTCAACATAATGTTGGTGTGAATTCATGCAGTTTTGTATTTCACGCTTGTATACTTTGTATGAAAACATAGTTTGTGAATAAATCAAGTTTTCATATATAAATTCAGTTTCATGTGTACACCACGTACCCATGTATAGTTCAATCTTTTCTTGAGTACCCCACGTACTTCAAGTTATATATCAATCCTCTTGAGTACCCCACGTACTTCAAGTTATATATCAATTTTCTTGAGTACCCCACGTACTTCAAGTTATATATCAATTTTAGTATGCTATGGATTTTATGTAAATACAGTATTTCTGTAAATATCAGATTGTTAATGGGTTGCAAAGCCATTAACATGTGGCACGACATAGGAAGTCACCAAACCTAAGGCATTTAATTGGTATATTCTGAGACACAAAAGCACTACTCGATTCTCGCCCTCACCGAGAGTGTGGCTGCCAGGCACCCGTTAGATCTAACCTTTTGTTCTGCGGTCTAAGTATGTACACGATTAATGGTGCTTCTGTACCCTATTCGTGACACTATTTCTCATAACGCATCCTACTTGGTTCTCGTCCTCACCAAGCGCGTTTCTTTTTATCATTTCTCATAGCGCCTCATACTTGGTTCTCGTTCTCACCAAGTGCGCTTCTCATATTCTTATATTTCGTCACACTTGGTTCTCGTTCTCACCAAGTGTACTTCTTGTATTTATATCATACCAATTATAAATTTTGTACATTTGTACATGTATTTCACCCCCGAAGTTATAAAAACTGAAAACAGTTAAAGAGAAAAGGGGGAGCATGAACTCACAACTTTGCGTTCCTAGCGTCGTAAACTCCACCGGATTTGCTTAATTAACGTCGTAACCTATACGCGTTTTCTTAACGTTAGTCACTAGACTTGCGTCGCACAAGTACAGTCACTCTCTTTTGTATATATTCTTGTGTTAAAAATATTCTATATTTTTAACTACGTATCTTACTTATATTATTTTCTCAAAAATAAATATAAGTCTTTTGTGTTTTGCACTTTGCACCCGAATTATGTATCTTGTATGTTGTATGTGTATTTTTATGTTTATGCTCCTCATGAGTATTTAGTGTATTTTTAAGTCTTAATACACTAGCACGTATAACACATACTATATACACTTAGCACAAAAGTTGGTGATAAAATAATATATATTTTTCTCTCAAAAATATATATACATAATATCCATTTTATTTTTGAAGAAATCACCATTTCTTATCACCAAAAATTAGGGAAACCTTGGTAATACTTTTAAATACATTTTTAGGGAATAAGTTTCTCAAAAACTTATATTTTTTCTAAGTGTCAAAATTTATAAAATTTTTGACAGAGTTTCCCCTAAAAATGGACGTTTCCCATGTTTTCAAAACATGTGTTTATTTTCTTTTAAATCGTCAACAATCATCAACAACAATTATCAACAATAATCATCAACAATAATCACTAATTTCTCCATTTCATGAACTTGAATATTTACAAAAATGTGTAGTAACTTACTAACACATTTAGTAAGTCTTGTTATCTTTAAAAATAAGTTTAATTTCTTAAAACTTTATTTTTAAAGAATATGAAGTTTCACAACTGCTAGTCGGTTTTTACGAAAATTATTTCTTTGTTAAAACTTTTGTTACACAAGTGTCCACACACCTGTTTGTTCATAAAAACACCTCTTCTTCATGAAAGATCCGGTTTTAAACATGGTTTTATCTTACAGTTGGTCTTTCGAAAATACCACTTGTAGATCTTTAGATCTACTAGTTTAGAACACTATTTCGTAAGAAAAATCGATTTTACACAAGTTCATGTTTGGTGTATGGTAGAGTTTCATCATTTAACCCTTTTTATTCTTAAACAACTCTATGTCATGATCCATGATCATGACCAATCCGGGTTAGACGATGATCCGAGCTACCACAACATAGATCGGCACTAAATAATCACCACAAAACAAGTCTTACAAGTTTTACACAACTAGTTTCTCTTTATCCAACTTATTCATCATATGACCAAGACTTTTAGTTTTGATCTTGTGTGTGTTTGATTTTTAACCATTAAATCACTTATTAACCACTCTAAACAAGAACAAGATGGTGTTTTAGAGCACTTACTACTAGCTCAAGGCTAGGGAAGTTCAAGGGTATAAAGGTGGTGGATAAAAGCAAATGGTGAAGGTCCTTCAAGATCCGCTTGCACCGAGCTTCGTTAGTGACCTTCTTACACCTCAATATCACCTTGGAATGCTTAGATGATGAATGAAAATGGTGGTTGTATGTGAGGGGTGTTAGGCCGAGAGTTTAGAGGGAAGGAAGAGAGAACAATTTTTGTCAAGTGTCTTGTGAATGATAAGTGATAATCTAGGATGCAAACTTATAATCCATCTAAGTGTTTTGTCCACCATACAACATGCCCTCTAGATACTAGACAAGAGCAAATAAAATAATCAAAAGTGTGAGGGGTGTGTCCCCCTTAGGGAACCAATCAGTTAGGGGGGGGGGGGGGTTATATGGTTGCATTTCAATTGTTAGTTACCATATCTAGTTAAGTCTAGTTAGGACTTTATGTAGGTTATTAGTGTGTAGTGTAATATAAAGGGTGTTAGGGTATTCGGGGACCCTAACTAGCTTAGAAAAATAAAAACAATGCTTCTAGCATTATTTTGGTGTTCCGGGTATTGTCCGGTTGTTCGGTTAGACACTGGTTCGTTAAAGTGCTAAATTACACTTTTTAGTGTCTTTTAAGTACCTTTCTTGTACTCTTTCAATTCCCAACACTTAGGGAAATATTCTGGATAATAAAATGACATTTCTGCATAATATTCATATGTCTAAATGCTGAAATATTGCTGAATTATATAAATTCTGCACTTAAAGTGCGTTTCGGGTGCTTTTTATTGCTTATTTTTGCTTCCGGAGAGTATATATATTAAACCCTTGTATGTATTCTTGGGTTTTAATGCACTTTTGTCGTCGGACCCACTCCTAGGCCTCAATTCTAATGTCTGACTGCTTTCTGCAGTTCAGTTGACACAGTGTGTCTTACCGGTGAGTTTACTATTATTTCTGACGCAACGCTCTCGTTTATGCATAAAGCAATATTTTGTAGTATACAACGTGCATGAATTCACTTGTTTAATCATGTGTTCAGACATGCTGACAATTAAACTCATAATTGTAGTCATTAACTAATGATTAAAGTGTACGAAAATTACCGGTTTGGTGCCAGTTGTCACAGTCTCCCCCCGTTAAAAGAATTTCGTCCCGAAATTCAGGCTGGACTAACTCTCGCTGGAGTCTTCTTGAATAGGTGGGGATACTTTTCTTTAAACTGGTCTTCACGTTCCCATGTGTACTCGGGTCCGTGCTTAGAGCTCCAACGCACTTTGACAAGTTTCACACTGCTCCTCCTGGTCTTGTTGACTTTCCAGCCGGTAACCTCAATGGGTTGTTCTGTAAATCGGAGGGCTTCATCAATATGTACTTCTTCCATCGGGATGATCACGTTTTCTTGTGTTGGACTCTTCTTCAGGTTGGATACATGAAACGTATCATGTACTCCATTAAGTTCTTCCGGTAACTCCAACTTGTATGCCACGGTACCAATTCTTCTCAATATTCTGAATGGTCCGATATATCGTGGATTCAGCTTTCCACGCTTTCCAAATCTGACTACGCCCTTCCAAGGTGAGACTTTTAACAACACTTTGTCTCCCACCTTGAATTCTACCAATTTTCTATTCGGATCAGCGTAGCTCTTTTGTCGCTCTCGAGCCGCCTTAATGCGCTCTCGGATCTGCGCAATCTTGTCGGTTGTCTCTTGTACAAGTCCAGGACCAACCATACGCTTATCTCCAGAGTCTGCCCAACATAAGGGCGATCGGCATTTGCGGCCATACAGAGCTTCGAACGGCGCGGCTTTTATGCTCGTATGATAACTGTTATTGTAGGAAAACTCAACTAAAGGTAGATGAGTATCCCAGCTGCCGCCTAGATCCATAACACATGCGCGAAGCATATCTTCTAACGTTTGTATAGTCCGTTCGCTTTGGCCGTCTGTTTGCGGATGGAATGCCGTGCTCAGATCTAACTGAGATCCAAAGGCTTCCTGAAATGATTGCCAGATTCTTGAGACAAAGCGTCCATCTCTGTCTGAAATGATTGGGATTGGCACTCCATGACGTGCCACAATTTCTCTTAAGTATATCTCTGCAAGCTTTCCAGTGCTATCCTTTTCTCGGATTGGTAGGAAATGCGCAGACTTCGTCAATCGATCAACGGTTACCCATATCATATCGTGCCCTCTCGGGGTCCTGGGTAATTTCGTTATGAAGTCCATCGAGATTTGTTCCCACTTCCACACGGGAATCTCTGGTTGTTGTAGTAGGCCGGACGGCTTCTGATATTCGGCCTTAACCTTAGCACAGGTTAGGCATTTTCCAACATAGACAGCAACGTCGCTTTTAAGTCTCGGCCACCAGTAATATTCCTTCAAGTCTTGATACATCTTGTCCGATCCTGGATGGATCGAATATCTCGATTTGTGGGCTTCATCAAGGATGACTTCTCGTATGCCGCCATAGAGTGGAACCCAAATACGCTTCTTGAAGTATAAGGCTCCCTCTTCGTTTGGCACCATGTATTTCAGCATACCCCGTAGGTATTCAGCTTTACGGTTCTCTTCTTTGAGAGCTTCTTGTTGTGCATCGCGAATGCGTGCAGTGAGGTTCGTTCGAATGGTCATTTCTAACGCTCGAACCCTTAGGGTCTTAACCCTTTCCTTTCGGCTCAACGCGTCCGCTACAACGTTTGCCTTTCCAGGATGGTACTTAATCTCACAGTCATAATCATTTAGCAGCTCGACCCAACGTCGCTGGCGCATATTCAATTCCTTCTGATCAAATATGTGTTGCAAGCTTTTGTGATCTGTGAAGATTGTACATCGAGTACCATATAAATAATGTCGCCAAATCTTCAAGGCGAATACCACTGCACCCAGCTCCAGGTCGTGAGTGGTATAATTTCTCTCGTGAACCTTCAGTTGTCTTGAAGCGTAAGCGATGACTTTTTGGCGTTGCATGAGCACGCAACCCAAGCCTTGTCGTGAGGCATCGCAGTATACCACGAAGTCTTCAGTGCCTTCGGGTAATGATAGTATTGGTGCATCGCAGAGCTTGTTTTTAAGTAACTGGAAGGCTTCTTCTTGTTTGTAACCCCAGTCGTATTTCTTGTCTTTCTGTGTAAGGGTCGTTAGCGGTTGAGCTATTTTTGAGAAATTCTCGATGAATCGCCGATAATAGCCTGCTAAGCCCAAAAATTGACGAACCTCAGTTGGGGTTTTGGGAGCTTCCCAGTTCTTTATCGCTTCAATCTTGGATGGGTCTACATGAATGCCCTTCTCATTCACAACGTGACCAAGAAATTGTACTTCGCGAATCCAGAATTCGCATTTGGAGAACTTTGCATAAAGCTTCTCTTTCTTCAGTAGTTCCAAGATGGTTCTGAGATGTTGCTCGTGTTCTTCTTTCGTTCGCGAATAAATCAGGATATCATCGATAAATACAATCACGAATTTATCGAGATATGGTTTGCAAACGTGGTTCATCAGATCCATAAAGACTGTTGGTGCATTCGTTAGCCCAAACGGCATCACAAGAAATTCGTAGTGCCCATATCGCGTTCTGAATGCAGTCTTTGGCACGCTTTCTTCTTGGATTCTCAGCTGATGGTATCCAGATCGAAGGTCGATCTTGGAATAGTAGCTTGATCCTTGCAATTGATCAAATAAGTCATCAATCCTCGGTAGTGGATACCGATTCTTGATTGTGAGCTTGTTTAGTTCCCGGTAATCGATACACATCCGCAGTGTTCCATCCTTCTTCTTCACGAACAATACTGGAGCTCCCCAGGGTGAGAAGCTTGTCCTTATGAATCCTTTATCCAACAACTCCTGGAGCTGTGTGGATAATTCTTGCATTTCGGATGGCGCAAGTCGATAGGGTGCCTTGGCTACAGGAGCAGCTCCCGGAACCAAGTCTATACGGAATTCGACTTGTCGTTGCGGAGGTAGTCCTGGCAGATCTTCAGGGAACACATCAGGAAATTCCTTCACCACAGGAATGTCTTCGAGTTTCGGCTCCTCAGCCTTCTTGTCTATAACGTGTGCTAGGAAAGCGACACATCCTTTCCTTAAGCATTTCCGTGCCTTCATGCAACTGATGATTCGGAGAGGCGCGTCTCGTTTTTCTCCATGCACGATGAGAGTTTCATCATTCGCAAAAGGGATGCGAATGATTTTCTCATGACAAATTACTTCAGCTTTGTTCTTGGACAACCAGTCCATCCCGACTACTACATCGAAGCTACCCAATTGAATAGGTAGGAGGTCGATGCTAAATCTTCGTTCACCAAGTTCTAGTGTGCAGCCTCTCACAACTTCGCCCGATTCAACAAGTTTACCATTGGCTAGTTCTATGGAATAAGGAATTTCTAATCTACTAGATTCTATTCCGAGTATGCGTTTAAATTCCACAGACATGAAGCTATAATCGGCGCCAGTGTCAATTAGTATGGATGCAAAGTGATTGTTAATGAGAAACGTACCGGTGACCACGTTAGGGTCCTCGCGTGCGTCTCTTGCTCCAATCACAAATGCTCGAGCCGGAGCGTTGTTTCTCTCTGGGCAGTTCTTCATGAAATGATCATTGCTTCCACACTTGAAGCATCCTTGCCCTTTCCCGTTACCATTCTTGCTACCAACACCGTTTCCATTTCCACCATTGTTCCTATCATCAGCCCCGTTACGATTTCCATTCCCGTTCCTCTTACTCCAACAGTCTTCAATGCGGTGACCCAACTTTCCACACTTGTCACACTTTGAGATGCGACAAGCTCCCTCGTGATGGCGTTTACACCGATGGCATTTGGGCAAGGTGCCCAGGTATCCCTTTGCTGGAGCGTCGTTCATGGCTGCAAGAGATTTCACCTCCTGAGGCGGGTTGGGGTCACGCTTCTTGTTGGAACTCTTGTTGTTACGAAATGCCTGATTCAGGTTTGCATGCTTCCTTTTCTTGTCCCCAGATGACTCAGCATGTGTCTCGGTCTTCTCTGTTGGGTTCAGTGATAGCTTCTTCATACGAACACAATCTTCAATAAGGCTGACAGCCAGAGTTACAGCCTCGGTGATTGTTTGTGGTTTGGCCGACGTCACCATGCCACGAAACTCTGAGGCCAGTCCCCAAATGTAGCGTTCCACACGCTTAAATTCAGGAGTCACCATGTAGGGAAGCACTCTAGACAGATCGTGGAACCTTCGAGTGTAACCATTAATGTCAGCACCTTCCATAGTCAAGTGCCAGAACTCCGTTTCCAACCTTTGGAGTTCGGCACGAGAGCAGTACTTCTCTCTCATTCTTTCCTTTAGCTCGTCCCAAGTTAGGCCATAAGCGGCATCATCGCCCAAGGTTTGGACTTGCAGGTTCCACCAAGTCAGAGCTTCATCGACAAACAACCCAGTAGCAAGGGTGACTTGTTGACCCACGGTACACTTGCTCATGCGGAAAGTAGCTTCAGTCTTCTCCGTCCAGCGCACAAATGCTACTGCACCTCCTGTGCCGTCATAGTTCATCGGCTTGCAGTCAAGGAACTGCTTGAAAGTGCAGCCTGGAATTGATTTAACCAATTCACATGTGAGCAATCGAAGAAATAATGAAACAAAGACCGTTCATAAATTTCCTCATGTTTAGTACAGTGTCTCAAGGTTACCTTGAGCTGCATTGCCTCCAGACGAAACTCCATTCCCATTACGCCTAGCGTTGCTTGGTCCTCCACTGTCTTGGGTTCGGTTCGCCTCGTACTGGGCGATAGCAGCGGAGATCCTTTCCTCTAGCAAAGCGTTCAGCTCTTCAGCAGTTCTTGGCAGTGGGGGAGGTGGAGGTTGATCATCATTGCGAGCATTCACAGCTTTCCTGGGTGCCATGTTCTGACAGAACATAACACAACAGGGTTAGACATTTGTTTGATATCGTCACACTAGACAGTAGTATCATATATATTCACAGGGATATATATACCACATAAGTGACATCAAACAATTATTACTCTAGCAGAGTACTTAGTAGGCTTGCACTGAGGGAATCTATACGTGACAAGACTTGCTGTGATTTCTGTGCACTGAATTCCATAATTATGTATGCATCCATAATTACGTAACTCCTTGCACAGTCCGCACAGTTCGTTTCATCCTCGTATTTCCTCCTTCAGATGGGCCATTGCTTTCAGATAAAGTCACGTATACTCATGACACTCTACTTCTAGTACATGCTAACTATCACACATAATTGCAAGTAATTTCTAGTCAACGACAAGTGCTACACAAGTGCACTCTAAGTCTCGTAGTGTCCTTTTCTAGACTCATGTAAACAGTTTCAGGTAGTGGATGTCGCGGGACGTTTTATGCAATGAAAACTCTTTGAAAATTGTTTTCGTGAATGGATCCTAGAGATTGTAGACTAGACTCGAGAAGGAATCCTGGTTCACTACAATCGCAGCTCTGATACCAATCTGTCACACCCCTTTTTACGGCGGAAGCACGAGGTGTGATCATGAAAGGTTCTCATTGCATACGAAGAGTAAACATACTACATGCTCAAAAATAACTTCAAATATTACATTACCAAAAACATATGTCAAGTGTTTACAACACTAGATAACATATTGTCTTAAAAGTCACGACTTTATTTAAAGATAAACAAAGCGACATCCACGAGCATGAGTAAGACCACGCGCACATCCATCCTAGTTACCTGAAATACATGTGAGTTTTGGAAAAACGTCAACATAATGTTGGTGTGAATTCATGCAGTTTTGTATTTCACGCTTGTATACTTTGTATGAAAACATAGTTTGTGAATAAATCAAGTTTTCATATATAAATTCAGTTTCATGTGTACACCACGTACCCATGTATAGTTCAATCTTTTCTTGAGTACCCCACGTACTTCAAGTTATATATCAATCCTCTTGAGTACCCCACGTACTTCAAGTTATATGTCACACCCCGACCACGTAAAACAACAAAACGTGGCGGAATCGTCGGGGAGTGTTGTAACAGAATCATTGTTTCATAACACATGGAAAATTGAAATATTGTTTTATTGATTAAAAGAGTTACAATATCTTAACCAACAAAGAAGTATAACAAAATTAACTAGTCTTCCATCTTTTATTGTCGCTAAGGCCCAAGTCCGCCTAAGTGTATCTTGATCAATCCTATGCATCATTTCCTGAAACACATGTGAAAATAGGTACGTCAGCATAAAAATGCCGGCGAGTACATAGGTTTTGTGAAAGATAGGATTCGTGACTTAATGTTTAGAGAAGAGGCTGTTTAACAAAAGTCAGTCATGATCCTTGTAAAATGTTTTGTTTTATATATCATTGAAAAACGATGATATGTAATTGATGTGTAAAAGAATACTGTAAGATTAAATGAATAACCAAGTAAAATGAGTTTGTATAAAATAAGTTGTTTGAAAAACAATGTCACGTGAAAAATATGTTATTTGTATAAAAATGTTATATGTCTAAACTGAAATGATTTAAATAACGCTACGATATGTAATATCATACAAGCACTTATATATAGGAAGTACCAGCGGCGTATCCACCATGCTTGTATCATATTACACACGCCTCGTTACTCAAACCATTTACCCAACACAACCATCAATGTAAAAATGTTTATGTATAGTTAAATGTCAAATGTTCATGTAAAAACCATCAATATTAAATGTTTAAACCAATCGTCAAACGTTTATGAGAAAGCCAAGTCTATTATCAATATAAACCATGTAATGTATAAACAAAATTCATGTATGGTAAGTAAAATGAGACTACTTAAACCACAAGCAAAAAAATGTACAAAACAAAGTATTTGAATAAATCAAAAGTTATGCTTTGTAGAATAATGCATGCTTTACTGAATACAAACATTTATGCGGTGTTGTGAAAATGCATACATCCAAGCCTTGAGACTGTGGTGATAAACCCTTAAACAAATTAAAGATTTATCTGAGTTAATGTATTCGAATTCGGTCATTCCTTTCATCCAAACATACCTAGGATGTCGGGAACGGGAGTTGTCAATTCCTATGGTACCATTACCTACTAACGAGCGGCGTAGCTAATGTTAATGAATGTATATGGTTCAATTTAAACAAACCAAATGTCATATCAAAATGTAAGCATGTGATGAAAATAATGTACCTAGTATGCTAAGTAAACATACAAGGTAGAGATGTAAAATAATGTGTCCATATGTTACTGGAACATATGCAACAGAGATGCAATGTAAAGCAAATGTACTAAGTATGATGAACATACATAGCATGAAAAGGTAATGTAAAACAATGTACTAAGTACGCACACAATGGGCATACATAGCATAAAATGTAATGTAAAACAATGTACTAAGTATGCACACAATGGACATACATAGCATGAAAAGGTAATGTAAAACAATGTACTAAGTATGCACACAATGGACATACATAGCATGAAAAAGTAATGTAAAACAATGTACTAAGTACGCACACAATGGGCATTCATAGCATAAAATATAATGTAAAACAATGTACTAAGTATGCACACAATGGACATACATAGCATGAAAAGGTAATGTAAAACAATGTACTAAGTATGCACACAATGGACATACATAGCATGAAAAAGGTAATGTAAAACAATGTACTAAGTATGCACACAATGGACATACATAGCAAGAAACACAATGAAATCATGTACTATAAATGTACTAATGAACATAGCAAGTATATGATGTGAAAACAGGAAAGCATGAAAGTAACAAGTAGGCACATGTGTTTCACCCCAAAATAGTTTGGAAAACAGTAAAAGAGGGGTCTATGTACTCACTTGAGATTGCTCAATAGACTTTAGTTATCCACCAAGCAAAGCTAGAAGGTTACGGAATCAAACGGCACCTAATATAGGCAACTATATTAATAAACGGACCTATTCGGAGGATCGGGTAGCATGAGGGTTTGTAAACCAAATGAGTGTTGGGACTCATGTAATATGGTTTAACAAAGCCTACATACTAAAATGAAACTTATCCTAAGTGCTTTTGACCCCTTTACGACCCGTTTAGGTAGCTTATGCTACTTTAATGCGTCGTTCGCGTGAAACGCGTTCGGACCGCCTAACTAGCCCTATGACAAGTAAGATATGCCTTAACATGTTTAATATTGTTGTTAAATCAATTTAGATGACAAAAGTTATGTTACATAGGCTTAAAATGAATTTTAACATAAAAAGGGCATTTTGGTAATTTACCTAAGGCATATATACTACCTATCATACAACTACTTAAACGACGTGACCATAAGGTATAACCCCGGAAGGTTATTTCCTATACTACTATGGTCACCTAAAGTGTTTGGTCGGATCCTAATGATCGACCAAATGGGTCGGGTTCGAAAGCATAAGCGATTGATTAGATCGCTTACCCTTACGACCCTAAACAAGCACAAATCTAAAAGTGACGAGCTAAACATGCTAGAACATGTCTAACAAGGTTTAAAAACAGGTTTGGTATCAAAACAAACGGTTTTGATACCCTAGAGTAGTTTGGTTACAAAATACGCGAGTACACGCATTTTTCCCGAAACTACGACTCGTCACTGAGCCTAGATAACGTGGTAATCAGTAGGTATAGTCACTAGGGACTATAACCATCGTGATTACGCTCACGTTATGAAGTTCAAACGAACTTTGCATTGACCATAAACTGGTCAATGCAGAAAGTCAAACACAGTTTGACTTTATAGCATAAAAACGAAAGAAAAGAACGAAGGAGTACTTACAGAAGGTCCCCGCAAGTATTAAACCCGATTCATTCTCAGGTAGGAAGCACAAACACTTCCACTTAGAGATTTATGATCAGATTTAGGTGTGAGTTGCAACTAAAAGGGGTGGGGGTATTTATAGGAAAAGTAGAACCGTTAGGATCGTTTGTCGAAAAACGTGCCTCGATCTCAACCGTCCAACTCATACCCACTGAATTAGAAACCCATGGGAGCCCCTAGGATTGTTACAAACCAGTTGCAAGTGGTTTACAAGGGTATAACAGCTGGAACAGGCTGTTTACAGCAATTCTGCTGTGCTGGGGACTTGCTTACGGACCTCAAAGCTGACAATGTTGAGGTCCGTAAGGTAACAACTTTACAGAATTGTCAGTTGTGGTCCCTGCAGCCCCAAAACTTGGTTTTCGATGCGTTTTTGGCACGTTTAAGCCCCGTTAACCCCATTTCAAAGCTCTAAAATGAAGTTAAAGTATAGGGAACTTAAAATATGCTCAAAAATATGTCGGATGTCAGTTCGTTTGGGCGTACGTTCGCGTTGTTCGGTTAATTACGACGGAATGCGCATAAGCGCGAAAAACGATCCAAATTGCGTGACGAATGGATTTTTCTTATGCCAAACACTAAAATAAAATATTTTAGTGCTTACATAAATTTTTGGATCTCCGGATGTATTCAGAACGTAAGTTATGCGCAAAAATGCAAACTTGTGCACTTTTTGACGCTTTTAGTCCCTGAATGAGCATAAAGTTTATTTTAGCACACCGAACCCCTCAAAGCCTATTTCTAAGCTATGTAAAGGATATTTAGGGTGTGTTTAACTTATGGCCATATTCCGGAATGTTCGTTACAGTTCAAATTGGCATACTTTCGTAGTTTGTCGAATTTAGTCCCTATAAGCGAATAAACTTGATTTCGGCACACCAAACCTTCCAAAACTTATTTCTAAGTTATGTAAAGGTTATTTAAGGTATGTTAAGTATATTTTAATGTTCCGGAGTATTTTTTGCATTAAACTGATTACGTTTACGCACCAGTTTGCGTATAATTCTCCAGAAAGCGATTTAAAGCCCGAAATCGAACAAGAATTTGTATGTACAAATGATACACACATTTTTTTTTAACAAATCCCAAGTATGAAATACAATATTTCATTGGTTTGGTATTTGTTTGATGGCTGTGGAGGCACAGGTGTCACAGTCTCCCCTACTTCAGGAAATTTCGTCCCGAAATTTATTTTAGAGGAAACTTGTGAGAGCTTGAAACATGAAGTTGAAAAGATCAAACAGTACTGGTTAGAGTCCTGAACTTCTAGTAACTTTAAATAACATCATGCTTGTAATGTGAGAGGGCATTTATATACAAGTATATAAAGTGTTATTGGTGCGTCCACCGTACCTCTATTACATTGTTCACATTTTGTTATGGTTGTCACTATTGGTTCTTACACATAATAAGTCTTACCGAGGTTTCCGTGCACTGAACTTCGTAATTATGTATGCATCCATAATTACGTAATTCCTTGCATAGTCACGTAGTGCATCTTATAATGTGTAGGGGAAGAAAATAATGAGCGAACTTGTGATGATTGTGACTAGACCACCATAGGGTCCTTTTAATTAAATCAATAAATGATTTAAATAGACTACCAAGGAGTTTGTTCAGCTATATCACCATATGTCATTCTTAACCAGATTCTGATTCAATCTTTTTTACTAGACCACCAAAAAGGGTCTCTAATGAATCATGGAGTGGTACTATATAATCCAAGGGTCTTAACTATCATGTAGAAGCCCAATAAGGATTTAAGATAGTACCTTTTTGAATATCCTACTACGAATCCCGCATATGAAGATATGAAAGATTCTACGAGGATTTGGATAACGAATATCCAGAGTATACCAAAACACAAAATGCATAAAAGAAAAACACAAGATGCATAAACACATAGTCACATAACCACAAAATTGTTTGTTAATTTGTTTTGTTGACTGTGCACATGTATTCAAAGCACACCAGGTATCCAATTAGTGGATTGTGCTTTAAATATTTCCAAGAATCTAACTATAAAGATAGAAAGATTCTAAAGAGAAAATTCAATTTCGATTATAAGGAATCGAAATGTTCGAATTTAGGTACACAAGGAATCCAATTAAGGATTCTAATTTGAATGATAATCACCCACAAGGGTCTAATTGTGAAGATAAAAAGATCTCATATGTATTTTTAGAAGTCGAAGGTGTTTTGAAACCTTGCACTGGATGTGCTTAAGTCAAAACATGAAGTAAAGATGCTTATGAAGTTGAGGTGCTGGATATGTCAAGGCGACATATGAAGCGGAATTTGAAGGTTAAGTCAGTGTATGAGGAGAATATTTTTGAAAACTATGCATGGGGTTTCTTTTAAAAATGTGTTTAATGTTTTTGAAACCTTATATATAATACTTTTGAAATCATAAAGTCGGTGTATGAGGTAGGTATATTTATAAAAATGTTTTAAAATTATGCGAGATGAATTTTGAAATTAGGTATAAGGTTTTTGAAAATACGAATAATGCTTTTGAAACCATGCACTTGATATAAGTAATTATACTGTATTATTAACATTTTGAAATCATGAGGGTTGCTTTTGAAAACATAAACAATGCATTTGAAATCATGGAGGTTGTTTTTGAAAACATAGACAATGCATTTGAAATCATGGAGGTTGTTTTTGAACACATAGACAATGCATTTGAAATCATGGAGGTTGTTTTTGAAAACATAGACAATGCATTTGAAATCATGGAGGTTGTTTTTGAAAACATAGACAATGCATTTGAAATCATGGAGGTTGTTTTTGAAATATTCATACTATGTATGTTGAAAATGAAAACGTAATGGGTATGAGATTTGAAAATACCCTTAGTTATCTAACCAAGGATTTAAAGGCACAGATGTGCAAAAGCACGATTACTCGTAATGTCACTTCATTTCTTGTACTTCGTCTCCTAGAATGAAACGAGTACTTAAAATGTTTCGAGGAAATCATGAGCGATCACTTGAAAGGGAGAATCACAAGAGTAGTTTGTAAGGGACATAGTTCCTTAATGTAGGTAATATAGGGAAATGCCATACACATATGTAACTACACTTGTATATTAGAATTTGAACAACAATTTATTTATAAACAAAATTGATTGTTCCACATAACAAGAAAACAGAGGAAACAAAAGCATAAGATTAGAACAGCAACATCTTATACTCAGCCATATGCTTATCCATGCGTCAGACTTGCATTGACAATCCCTGATTACTTGTTCCTGAAATAGCTCGTCTCACCGTAGTTGTCCCAAGTACCAGATGGTAAACGAGCTGGAGCAGGGTTGACTTGGGGTTGGTTTGGGCCACCTTGGATTGGGTTGAAAAGACAAGCATTTGCCAGATGACCGAGTCGTCCACCTGATGCACACAGACGAGATTGTAGGTAAGCTTGGTGAGGTGCATTACACTTGTTGCACATCAGTGCAGCACGGTCATAAGGTTTCTTGGCAGGAGGTTGAGCAGCAGCAAAGTTTGTAGAAGCTTTGTTTTGGATAGCAAAGCGGCATACATTAACCAAATGTCCCCATCGTCCACAATAGGTACATTTGAAGCAGGGTAAGAGGTTTGAATGATGATGGTTGCATTGATTGCATAAGGGAGCAGTTCCCTTGTACCGCTTCCTAGCTGGTGGCGCTACCATTTGGCTAGGTCCCGCTTGATTAGGTGTAACTGCTGCGGGTTTCCTTGAGGCCTTACGCTTCCTTGATTTTGGTGCAGGCTTGATCTCTGCTTCCTTCGGTGACCCTTGAATGGCTTCATTGTTGAGACGAGACATGGCAATGCCTAAATCCACAGTCTTCAGAATCACTTCGCCTATTTGCTGGGCAAATTTGGCTGTTTGCTCGGACATTTGACCGTTACTGAGCGGAAGAGACATTCTAGAAGATAATGAAAGACATAGGAAGAAACAAGTGAAATGTTATCGAAAAATCAAAACAAAATGGCAACGCATAAAATTGCGATCATTCGTTTGTTACCAAAGGCAAACAAATGAGACGGTGACTAATCAAAGTAAATGGGTCAAAAATAATGTATCGCGAAGACATGCTCGCCTATAAGTGAACACTCATCCCAAGAATTCCCAGGTAAGCACAACTGGTCTCGCGTCTGATGAGATGTATACGAAGTGCTTGCCTAGACAGAAAACCCAGAATACAGGCATTCACCCTTCCAGTTTACACGTGTTCACATTATTTAAAACCCAAAACCTTGACGAGGTTTTGAAAACTCAAAGGGGTTCAAAACCATATAATAGAGAGTTCAAAACCTTACAATAGAGGGTTCAAAACCTAGTAATCAATCATCCTAGAACAGACGATTAGTTTTCAAAGCGGTTTTGAAATTTATGTTCTTGTTGTGGTTGTCGCCTAAGGATAGGTGACAGTATTGTTTTATGACTAAACGCAAGTAAACTCGCGCTAGGGTCCTAGAAAGGTTATAGACTAGGTCAAAGTATTACTAATAACCTAATTCCCTATAACCATGAGCTCTGATACCAACTCTTCTGTCACACCCCGACCACGTAAAACAACAAAACGTGGCGGAATCGTCGGGGAGTGTTGTAACAGAATCATTGTTTCATAACACATGGAAAATTGAAATATTGTTTTATTGATTAAAAGAGTTACAATATCTTAACAAACAAAGAAGTATAACAAAATTAACTAGTCTTCCATCTTTTATTGTCGCTAAGGCCCAAGTCCGCCTAAGTGTATCTTGATCAATCCTATGCATCATTTCCTGAAACACATGTGAAAATAGGTACGTCAGCATAAAAATGCCGGCGAGTACATAGGTTTTGTGAAAGATAGGATTCATGACTTAATGTTTAGAGAAGAGGTTGTTTAACAAAAGTCAGTCATGATCCTTGTAAAATGTTTTGTTTTATATATCATTGAAAAACGATGATATGTAATTGATGTGTAAAAGAATACTGTAAGATTAAATGAATAACCAAGTAAAATGAGTTTGTATAAAATAAGTTGTTTGAAAAACAATGTCATGTGAAAAATATGTTATTTGTATAAAAATGTTATATGTCTAAACTGAAATGATTTAAATAACGCTACGATATGTAATATCATACAAGCACTTATATATAGGAAGTACCAGCGGCGTATCCACCATGCTTGTATCATATTACACACGCCTCGTTATTCAAACCATTTACCCAACACAACCATCAATGTAAAAATGTTTATGTATAGTTAAATGTCAAATGATCATGTAAAAACCATCAATATGAAATGTTTAAACCAATCGTCAAACGTTTATGAGAAAGCCAAGTCTATTATCAATATAAACCATGTAATGTATAAACAAAATTCATGTATGGTAAGTAAAATGAGACTACTTAAACCACAAGCAAAAATATGTACAAAACAAAGTATTTGAATAAATCAAAAGTTATGCTTTGTAGAATAATGCATGCTTTACTGAATACAAACATTTATGCGGTGTTGTGAAAATGCATACATCCAAGCCTTGAGACTGTGGTGATAAACCCTTAAACAAATTAAAGATTTATCTGAGTTAATGTATTCGAATTCGGTCATTCCTTTCATCCAAACATACCTAGGATGTCGGGAACGGGAGTTGTCAATTCCTATGGTACCATTACCTACTAACGAGCGGCGTAGCTAATGTTAATGAATGTATATGGTTCCATTTAAACAAACCAAATGTCATATCAAAATGTAAGCATGTGATGAAAATAATGTACCTAGTATGCTAAGTAAACATACAAGGTAGAGATGTAAAATAATGTGTCCATATGTTACTGGAACATATGCAACAGAGATGCAATGTAAAGCAAATGTACTAAGTATGATGAACATACATAGCATGAAAAGGTAATGTAAAACAATGTACTAAGTACGCACACAATGGGCATACATAGCATAAAATGTAATGTAAAACAATGTACTAAGTATGCACACAATGGACATACATAGCATGAAAAGGCAATGTAAAACAATGTACTAAGTATGCACACAATGGACATACATAGCATGAAAAAGTAATGTAAAACAATGTACTAAGTACGCACACAATGGGCATTCATAGCATAAAATGTAATGTAAAACAATGTACTAAGTATGCACACCATGGACATACATAGCATGAAAAGGTAATGTAAAACAATGTACTAAGTATGCACACAATGGACATACATAGCATGAAAAAGGTAATGTAAAACAATGTACTAAGTATGCACACAATGGACATACATAGCATGAAACACAATGAAATCATGTACTATAAATGTACTAATGAACATAGCAAGTATATGATGTGAAAACAGGAAAGCATGAAAGTAACAAGTAGGCACATGTGTTTCACCCCAAAATAGTTTGGAAAACAGTAAAAGAGGGGTCTATGTACTCACTTGAGATTGCTCAATAGACTTTAGTTATCCACCAAGCAAAGCTAGAAGGTTACGGAATCAAACGGCACCTAATGTAGGCAACTATATTAATAAACGGACCTATTCGGAGGATCGGGTAGCATGAGGGTTTGTAAACCAAATGAGTGTAGGGACTCATGTAATATGGTTTAACAAAGCCTACATACTAAAATGAAACTTATCCTAAGTGCTTTTGACCCCTTTACGACCCGTTTAGGTAGCTTATGCTACTTTAATGCGTCGTTCGCGTGAAACGCGTTCGGACCGCCTTACTAGCCCTATGACAAGTAAGATATGCCTTAACATGTTTAATATTGTTATTAAATTAGTTTAGATGACAAAAGTTATGTTACATAGGCTTAAAATGAATTTTAACATAAAAAGGGCATTTTGGTAATTTACCTAAGGCATATATACTACCTATCATACAACTACTTAAACGACGTGACCATAAGGTATAACCCCGGAAGGTTATTTCCTATACTACTATGGTCACCTAAAGTGTTTGGTCGGATCCTAATGATCGACCAAATGGGTCGGGTTCGAAAGCATAAGCGATTGATTAGATCGCTTACCCTTACGACCCTAAACAAGCACAAATCTAAAAGTGACGAGCTAAACATGCTAGAACATGTCTAAAAAGGTTTAAAAACAGGTTTGGTATCAAAACAAACGGTTTTGATACCCTAGAGTAGTTTGGTTACAAAATACGCGAGTACACGCATTTTGCCCGAAACTACGACTCGTCACTGAGCCTAGATAACGTGGTAATCAGTAGGTATAGTCACTAGGGACTATAACCATCGTGATTACGCTCACGTTATGAAGTTCAAACGAACTTTGCATTGACCATAAACTGGTCAATGCAGAAAGTCAAACACAGTTTGACTTTATAGCATAAAAACGAAAGAAAAGAACGAAGGAGTACTTACAGAAGGTCCCCGCAAGTATTAAACCCAATTCACTCTCAGGTAGGAAGCACAAACACTTCCACTTAGAGAGTTATGATCAGATTTAGGTGTGAGTTGCAACTAAAAGGGGTGGGGGTATTTATAGGAAAAGTAGAACCGTTAGGATCGTTTGTCGAAAAACGTGCCTCGATCTCAACCATCCAACTCATACCCACTGAATTAGAAACCCATGGGAGCCCCTAGGATTGTTACAAACCAGTTGTAAGTGGTTTACAAGGGTATAACAGCTGGAACAGGCTGTTTACAGCAATTCTGCTGTGCTGAGGACTTGCTTACGGACCTCAAAGCTGACAATATTGAGGTCCGTAAGGTAACAACTTTACAGAATTGTCAGTTTTGGTCCCTGCAGCCCCAAAACTTGGTTTTCGATGCGTTTTTGGCACGTTTAAGCCCCGTTAACCCCATTTCAAAGCTCTAAAATGAAGTTAAAGTATAGGGAACTTAAAATATGCTCAAAAATATGTCGGATGTCAGTTCGTTTGGGCGTACGTTCGCGTTGTTCGGTTAATTACGACGGAATGCGCATAAGCGCGAAAAACGATCCAAATTGCGTGACGAATGGATTTTTCTTATGCCAAACATTAAAATAAAATATTTTAGTGCTTACATAAATTGTTGGATGTCCGGATGTATTCAGAACGTAAGTTATGCGCAAAAATGCAAACTTGTGCACTTTTTGACGCTTTTAGTCCCTGAATGAGCATAAAGTTTATTTTAGCACACCGAACCCCTCAAAGCCTATTTCTAAGCTATGTAAAGGATATTTAGGGTGTGTTTAACTTATGGCCATATTCCGGAATGTTCGTTACAGTTCAAATTGGCATACTTTCGCAGTTTGTCGAATTTAGTCCCCGTAAGCGAATAAACTTGATTTCGGCACACCAAACCTTCCAAAACTTATTTCTAAGTTATGTAAAGGTTATTTAAGGTATGTTAAGTATATGTTAATGTTCCGGAGTATTTTTCGCATTAAACTGATTACGTTTACGCACCAGTTTGCGTATAATTCTCCAGAAAGCGATTTAAAGCCCGAAATCGAACAAGAATTTGTATGTGCAAATGATACACACATTTTTTTAACAAATCGCAAGTATGAAATACAATATTTCATTGGTTTGGTATTTGTTTGATGGCCGTGGAGGCACAGGTGTCACATTATATATCAATTTTCTTGAGTACCCCACGTACTTCAAGTTATATATCAATTTTAGTATGGTATGAATTTTATGTAAATACAGTATTTCTGTAAATATCAGATTGTTAATGGGTTGCAAAGCCATTAACATGTGGCACGACATAGGAAGTCACCAAACCTAAGGCGTTTAATTGGTATATTCTGAGACACAAAAGCACTACTCGATTCTCGCCCTCACCGAGAGTGTGGCTGCCAGGCACCCGTTAGATCTAACCTTTTGTTCTGCGGTCTAAGTATGTACACGAATAATGGTGCTTCTGTACCCTATTCGTGACACTATTTCTCATAACACATCCTACTTGGTTCTCGTCCTCACCAAGCGCGTTTCTTTTTATCATTTCTCATAGCGCCTCATACTTGGTTCTCGTTCTCACCAAGTGCGCTTCTCATATTCTTATATTTTGTCACACTTGGTTCTCGTTCTCACCAAGTGTACTTCTTGTATTTATATCATACCAATTATAAATTTTGTACATTTGTACATGTATTTCACCCCCGAAGTTATAAAAACTGAAAACAGTTAAAGAGAAAAGGGGGAGCATGAACTCACAACTTTGCGTTCCTAGCGTCGTAAACTCCACCGGATTTGCTTAATTAACGTCGTAACCTATACGCGTTTTCTTAATGTTAGTCACTAGACTTGCGTCGCACAAGTACAATCACTCTCTTTTGTATATATTCTTGTGTTAAAAATATTCTATATTTTTAACTACGTATCTTACTTATATTATTTTCTCAAAAATAAATATAAGTCTTTTGTGTTTTGCACTTTGCACCCGAATTATGTATCTTGTATGTTGTATGTGTATTTTTATGTTTATGCTCCTCATGAGTATTTAGTGTATTTTTAAGTCTTAATACACTAGCACGTATAACACATACTATATACACTTAGCACAAAAGTTGGTGATAAAATAATATATATTTTTCTCTCAAAAATATATATACATAATATCCATTTTATTTTTGAAGAAATCACCATTTCTTATCACCAAAAATTAGGGAAACCTTGGTAATACTTTTAAATACATTTTTAGGGAATAAGTTTCTCAAAAACTTATATTTTTTCTAAGTGTCAAAATTTATAAAAATTTTGACAGAGTTTCCCCTAAAAATGGACGTTTCCCATGTTTTCAAAACATGTGTTTATTTTCTTTTAAATCGTCAACAGTCATCAACAACAATTATCAACAATAATCATCAACAATAATCACTAATTTCTCCATTTCATGAACTTGAATATTTACAAAAATGTGTAGTAACTTACTAACACATTTAGTAAGTCTTGTTATCTTTAAAAATAAGTTTAATTTCTTAAAAACTTTATTTTTAAAGAATATGAAGTTTCACAACTTCTAGTCAGTTTTTACGAAAATTATTTCTTTGTTAAAACTTTTGTTACACAAGTGTCCACACACCTGTTTGTTCATAAAAACACCTCTTCTTCATGAAAGATCCGGTTTTAAACATGGTTTTATCTTACAGTTGGTCTTTCAAAAATACCACTTGTAGATCTTTAGATCTACTAGTTTAGAACACTATTTCGTAAGAAAAATCGATTTTACACAAGTTCATGTTTGGTGTATGGTAGAGTTTCATCATTTAACCCTTTTTATTCTTAAACAACTCTATGTCATGATCCATGATCATGACCAATCCGGGTTAGACGATGATCCGAGCTACCACAACATAGATCGGCACTAAATAATCACCACAAAACAAGTCTTACAAGTTTTACACAACTAGTTTCTCTTTATCCAACTTATTCATCATATGACCAAGACTTTTAGTTTTGATCTTGTGTGTGTTTGATTTTTAACCATTAAATCACTTATTAACCACTCTAAACAAGAACAAGATGGTGTTTTAGAGCACTTACTACTAGCTCAAGGCTAGGGAAGTTCAAGGGTATAAAGGTGGTGGATAAAAGCAAATGGTGAAGGTCCTTCAAGATCCGCTTGCACCGAGCTTCGTTAGTGACCTTCTTACACCTCAATATCACCTTGGAATGCTTAGATGATGAATGAAAATGGTGGTTGTATGTGAGGGGTGTTAGGCCGAGAGTTTAGAGGGAAGGAAGAGAGAACAATTTTTGTCAAGTGTCTTGTGAATGATAAGTGATAATCTAGGATGCAAACTTATAATCCATCTAAGTGTTTTGTCCACCATACAACATGCCCTCTAGATACTAGACAAGAGCAAATAAAATAATCAAAAGTGTGAGGGGTGTGTCCCCCTTAGGGAACCAATCGGTTAGGGGGGGGGGGGTTATATGGTTGCATTTCAATTGTTAGTTACCATATCTAGTTAAGTCTAGTTAGGACTTTATGTAGGTTATTAGTGTGTAGTGTAATATAAAGGGTGTTAGGGTATTCGGGGACCCTAACTAGCTTAGAAAAATAAAAACAATGCTTCTAGCATTATTTTGGTGTTCCGGGTATTGTCCGGTTGTTCGGTTAGACACTGGTTCGTTAAAGTGCTAAATTACACTTTTTAGTGTCTTTTAAGTACCTTTCTTGTACTCTTTCAATTCCCAACACTTAGGGAAATATTCTGGATAATAAAATGACATTTCTGCATAATATTCATATGTCTAAATGCTGAAATATTGCTGAATTATATAAATTCTGCACTTAAAGTGCGTTTCGGGTGCTTTTTAGTGCTTATTTTTGCTTCCGGAGAGTATATATATTAAACCCTTGTATGTATTCTTGGGTTTTAATGCACTTTTGTCATCGGACCCACACCTAGGCCTCAATTCTAATGTCTGACTGCTTTCTGCAGTTCAGTTGACACAGTGTGTCTTACCGGTGAGTTTACTATTATTTCTGACGCAACGCTCTAGTTTATGCATAAAGCAATATTTTGTAGTATACAACGTGCATGAATTCACTTGTTTAATCATGTGTTCAGACATGCTGACAATTAAACTCATAATTGCAGTCATTAACTAATGATTAAAGTGTACGGAAATTACCGGTTTGGTGCCAGTTGTCACAGAATATGGATTCCTCGTCCTTTCTTGGGTAGGACAGTAATGGTACAGGAATGTAATTCCTCGTCCTCATGGACAGATAACTTTTACTAGACCAAAACTCTATCACGAAGTCCCTCCTTTTTATATCGACTTAATCGCCGGGCCAATGGCGAGCGGGTCATTAGTTAGATAGTGCTATTTAGGTCTGACAAGCCTCACACTGTGCCGCAGAGGACGGGCGTGAACTAATGGATCTGGGCACGTCAATGCTGATAGACATTGACAGTTCAGGGCACTTAAACATGACTTTAGTCAGCAGTCGATATGGTAACGAGTCTAGTGTATACACGGGGTAGCCCCCACGGCCGAAATGCCAGATAACTATCATGGGGTAGCCCCCACGGCTGGATTGCCAGAGTTAATGGGTTAAACAAATCACGTTTTCAAATATGGGGTAACCCCCACGACAGAGATGCCAGTTAAAGGAATTGTTTTTGGAACAACTAAAACCAACACCCAACTGTGAACTCGCTCAACATTATTGTTGACTCGTTACTACATGCTTTGCAGGTCAATAGGTTCTTAGCTGGAGCTTGCACAAGGAATAGTCGTTGTGGGACATGGACAGCTGAGTGCCATGTTAAACCTTTGGATATTTAAACTTATGTTTTGGTTTTAAACATTATGCTTCCGCTCATAACTTAAACTATGTTTATTTTGGACACTAATTGTGTTGGTTGGACTTTTACAATTAATTACTTGCTTGTTCAATATGATTAGTGGTTTGATCCTGGTCAGTCACGCCTCCAAGCGGTGATACTCCGCGTGTGGATTTTGGGGGTGTGACAAGTCGTACGTGTATGTATCGAGTATTCGTATGAAAAATAATATATAATAACTTGTATTATATATATCACGTCTTGTGTATATTTGCCAAAAGTATACGTATATGCCGTTTAGGCGTTTAAAATAAATATAAAAGTTATATTTATTTTATAAGAATTTTGTCGAGTCGTTGCATGTTTCAAGTAAATATATACTATATTTATTCTTGTAAATGAGTACGAGTTGCTTGAGGTTTGAAAACAAATATATAACTATATTTATTTTTTTTCTAAAAGAATCCATGTTTGTATGATATCCGAAATAAATATATAACACTATATTTATTTATAAAAGGATTTGTTTGAAATAAATATATAAATTATATTTATTTAGAAAAGAATCCGAATTGTTCGTTGTTTGGAAATAAATATAACTAAATATATTTATTTTATAAAACCATCGAGTTTTGTTATTTCGTAAAGCGGTTTGCCGAAAGGTTATACACATGCTTTGTAAGTTATGAAATGTCGTCGAAAGTAAGTATATATTTGTATTGGTTTTCATAGAAGGTTGTTTGGAATAAAACGCGTTTTCGTCTCACGGTTTTCTCGAAAAAAAAACGGGCAGAGTTTCCTCTGTTTTTGGACGGCCCCGACATCTAAAGTGTCGTAATTTTATCAAGATTCAACTAAACTAAACTATATATGTAATTTTGGCAAAAATATATATATATTTATATATATCAAATGTAACTTTTAATTGGTCGGTTCGAGCTCGTTATCACGTGATACGTTAAAACTATCATAAACGTATTTAAATAAATCGCGTCACTAATCTTTACCAAATCTTTCGCGTTCAAGACGTTCGACTGAGTTGACCGAGTCAACTGAGTTGACTCGGGTGGACCGAGTTTGACCGAGTCAACTGAACCGCACCATAATCTGACCCGAACTGACTCGACCACTGCTGATCTGAAGCTCGAGACTCGACCCGTTG
>JARYGA010037281.1:0-40560 GCA_030545235.1 Helianthus tuberosus
AGGTTGTGGCCTACTTAATAACGAACCGAACATGAGGGGTTAAATTGGGATAACTTAACAAAGTTATTTAATAAAAAGAAATCAAAACAAAACACACACTTGAAGTGTGTGTTCTGTGATCGAGCAGGGCCGACACCCCAGGAGCCAAACCCTAAACTCCAACATAATCATCAAATGGGATGATCAATCGAAGGCCAAATTCGGATTTGAATACATATAAACGATCACCAAGTCAAGGAGATCGTAAGGTATGTCAAATTTTTAACATTCATGAAGTTGTGAAAATTAGTTAACTTTGCATGATGCGATCTATGTATGAATCGTAGAGGCTATGGCCGAATTAATGAAGTGTGATTGCTTAGGAACAAACCCTAAATAGAAATTTGAAGTAAAATTGTTATGATTTGAATAATTTGATGATTTACCACACTTAGACAAGTGGATTTTGATTATGCAGTGAAGATGATGATATACACATGTATAAGATCATCATATTTGATAGTAGAAACAAGGCACTCGAACAAATTACATGATTTGGGTACTTGTTCATATATGATTGATATGGATGATGATGTTAATCTTGATAAAAATGACTAGTTATGAGCTAGTTTGTAAATGTGTAAAATTATGCCTATTAGGTGTTTGTTAAAATGCCTAAATGAAAGCTAAAATGTTGAAATTTCGAGTGAAACGCACGTTTGAATAATATGGCGAATTATGCGAAACATGAAGCGATAAGAGTTCTAAATATTATGTTGATTTAGACTTAATTGTGTAAACCATGTGATCGAAAGTAGTTTACTTTTGATAAGTTAAGTTAACTAATGATGAAGTCGAATAGTAGTTTCGACATAGTAAATAAGTAAGGTGGAATAATCGTGATTGTTAATGACTAATCTAACCGCCTTATAAATGTTGACAATAGTTTGACGCTTAACGAGCTAGGTGGAGGCTTGGGAACGAAACGGTCAAACTAATCAAGTACGAGAAGAAAAGCATAAACTGGATGAGAGGTAAGTGAAACTTACACCTTTTTGTAGAATACTTATTTATTCTATAAGTATAAACTCGATAAAGATAATATTGGAAATATGGATTCCGACGCGAGTGATATGAGTCGGAACATATACAAAATTGATAAAAACCACGGTTTATGGAAAAGGGGGCAAAACGGTAATTTAGTCATGTAATGACTAAGAAATTATGAAATTTCGTTAAGGTTACCTTATAGTGTAACTAATAATGAGAAAAGGGAGTGAAAATGGAAATTTAGTCAAGTGTCAACTAATGTAAACCGAAGCTAAAAGGATACCCATGGCATAAGCCAAAATGGGATAAATAAGTAAGGAAAGGGATCTAATGAAAGAAAAATCCGAAATGGGTCAGATGGGCAAATTGGTAACTAAAAACCAGGTTTTGCTACAAAAGTAAATGTTTGGTCATATAGGCCAAACGGTCAAATGGTGTGATAACGCCATCTGACAATATCGACTAATGTGGTTGTCAAATCTTATGTTAACAGGAGCGATTAGCAATTCGGATAATTGCGCTGCCATAGAATATGTTGTAATTAAAGCGGGGTATAAATCGGGTCTATTTGTTGACCCGAGCCAGGTACGCATGTTAGAATTATAGCTAAAAGCGATATTTTGGTCAAATATTAGTGAACGTCCTTCGTCGCAAAATGAAGGACTACAATTGACCATAAAGCCCTTGAAGGTTAAATGGGGCAAACAACCTTTAAGAGTTGTTTAGAAATAAGCGTTTTGTTAAATTGAGTCCTTGTGATATGTATAAAAATTGGAGATAGGATGTAAACTAAAACGAAGCGTGATTTGAGCTTGAAAATGTAAATACCCTTAACGGGTCAAAATGAATAGATATGCAAAACGGGTTAAGATTTGCATAAGAACCCGCAATTTGAACCTTGGATATTTGTAAACTGATATAATGTGATTTACATGATATTTTAAAGGTAAGTAACAAGTTTGTTTGATCAAAACACAAACGGGTCAAAAATTGTCAAAATTTGAATTTCAATCCGAGAGCTTGAAACCTAATAATTTTTGAATTCAGTTGTCGGGTTTTACTCCATGAGATGGAGAATTAAATTACGATCGTGTAGGAAAAAGAACCACGCGAATCGGATAAGTAAAACAAAAGTTATGAAGCTTCGAAGTTAGAATTTCGATTGAAAACGGAGCTGGGAAAATGCTGCAGCAAAACAAGCACATTCTGTCAAAAATGGGGCGTGGCGTAGCGCGACGCCCCTTAGCATATGGCGACGCCCCTAAATTCCAAAAATTGTTTGAATTTTGTTGTTTTGACCCATATGACTTGTTTAAACATGTTATTTAACTGCCAAAGCTAACTTTTAAGTTGGTTTTGGTCATAGGTGAATGTCAAGAGTTTCCGGATGAAGATCAAGCTAATCGAAAAACCGAACACACAAGATTAAAGCTTCCGCACGGCCTTATGTCGTAACTTTCAAACGACGAACACAATTACATTTTGTCGTAAAACTTTGAAACTGTAAAAGTTTTTAATAAACCCGTACTTTTATATGTGATGTGTATATGTAAATGCACAACTAGTTGTCGTTTTAATACTAAAACCCTTTTATAATAGTAAGGGTGTTACACCTACCTGCAGAAGCTGTAATAAAAAACATTCAGGAAAATGTCATTTTAGGAGAACACCCTACTGTAACTTCTGCAAGATGACCGGGCATATAGAGGAAAAATCCGAGAAAAACTTCTGCAAGATGACTAGGCATATAGAGGAGAAACATGACACATCAAACCATATTTCCCGAAACTGACTAAAGCACCCGACAACAAGGCAAAAACAACAGCGAAGCTAAGAGGAACGCGTGAGCATTCCTACTTACTACGCAAGAAATAGAAATGATTTCAGACATAATCGCTGATATGTAATATCTAAGTTAAATTATTATTTGACTATAGTATAAATCAAAATTTATAAATAAATGCATCTTGTCAAGTATTTCATCTATTTATAACCATGATAAACTTGTTTGGTCTTCACTTTTATTGAGTCATTTATTTGGTTATGACACCTTGTGGTGGCATTTTCATTAACTTGAAGCTTGAGCTAATCTCCTTTTCACACCTAATGTACGGATTTATTTATTTAATTTCTGTTGATTCATTAGCTTAAACAGCCTTAGTACAATTATGTGTTAAGATAAGAGTACACAAATTCGTATTATATTCCGGTGTACCTCTAAAGATTCTTTCATCATTGATCGAAAAATTCTATGATATTCATTTGGTCTTTCATCATCAATTGAAAATCCTATAAATATTTTTTTGAAATAAATATCTAAATTTATTTCATTAAAACTTTCAGTTGATTACGAAAACGGTGTATTTATTCGGTCACCGTAATAATTGAACTATTTCAATCATTACGACATGTAACGCCCCAAAATTCGAATGCATATATTCGCCCTATGTTTCCACATGACATGACACGAAATAAAATAACTAGGCTATTTAACCTAGTTAAAATACTTGGTAAAACAAGTAAAGAATGAGTTTGATGGCAATTGTGATTGTGTAACAAACTAGAGGGACTAAACTTGAATAAGTGGAAAGATTTATTATTAAAACACAAAATTTAAAACACAAACACATACATATCAGATGTATGTGTCGACTAGAGCTAGAGGAGAAAAAGGAAAACCCTTGTTGCTACAAAATCAATCAAATTGAAAGGGAATTGAAGCTTGATTGTATGCATGGATTAAGATTTATGACCAACTAAGTGTTCTTATCACCAAGTAAGTCGAATTTCATGTTTTGGTGATTTTGATGAAGTGGGTTATGTGTAATCCGTGAATGTTTAATGAAATTGAACATGAATACTAGATGATATCAACATGTAAAGTTTGTATTATGCTTAATTTTGATTGTATTGATGAGTTGGGATAAAACCCACTTAGAATTTGTAGGAAGATGAAGTTTAGTGAAGATTTATGATGAATTGTGTAATGTTGATGTTAGAGTAGTGTTATAGAAAGTAGTTAGATGTCTAATTTGATATAAAACATATGATGCTTGGTTATGATAATGATTTGTGAAAGATTATGTTAATTCATGGATGAACTAGGAAGAATGTGCTTTAATTAGTTGTACAATGTGCACTAAATGTTGTACGCACACCAAGTGTATGATGAAATGTCTAAGTGAAGTTAAGATGTGAAATTGTATGAAATGGCTTGATATATATGAATGAGATGAGGAAATGATGAAATTAGTAGTATACTAACTTGAAGAATGTGCTTTAGATGGAACTCATACAAGAATTCGGGTTGAATATATGTCTTGGTCAAGACTATGCATTAAGGACTTGTACGTTGTGTTTAATATCACTAGGTGATCATGTGATTGTAATCATATTTGCATCGTGAGTAAGAAATGTATATAGTGTCATTGATATAGCATAAATGATGTTACGGATATATGTGGATAAGTCGGAAGTTCATATGATAAACCGTTGACTTCTGAAAGTCAACTACACATAAGAAGCATAAATTGACTTGTTGTTGTAGGTAGGATATTAGAAAGTCGTATGGTACATGTTACATCAGTACGCGTTATATGGAATGACATGGTGAATTATATGAGTTTGAAAGGATGTGAAAGTGGATATATGTCTTATGCTTGTTATAATTGACTAATGAAACTTAAATGTGAAATATGCAATTGATATGATCTTCAACATGTAAACTTGTGTATGCTAATAAGAATGTGATTTCGATGACATGAAAGTATAGGAAATGTCGAAATGGAATCAAACATGAAAGGTGTTAGTGCATACGTCTGTCGACTTCGTCTTGTATCGAGTCTTGTATTACTATTGTTAGAATAGGGCATGTTGTACGAGAAAATTATAGAGTTTTGGGTGGATTGGAGTTAATTTCGTTTGAATGTGTCATGTGCAAGTTCAAACAAAATCAACATATGTAATTTCGTTTGAACTGCACATGGTCACCTTCAAACGAAATTACAGCTCCTATATATATCCTCCATACGAAATCATTTGTAACCTTCTTGTTTCCGACCCCGAGGTGTTGTCAAAGTGTCTACGTACTGTAAATTGATTCCAGATTAATACAAGAGACAGTTAATAGTGAATACAAGCTAAACAAAGACAGAATCAATGAATTCCGCCTCTGATTCTGTCTGAGCACTATTCTGATCGACTCGTTAGGTCGTTTCACGATCCTACATGTGGTATCAGAGCTCAGGAGGAAGAGTTCTTACCGTTTAGCTCGTTTTCGCTGGAAAATTCTGATTTCTACACCTTCTTTTCAAAATTAATCAAGTTTTCACGGTTAAAAACGGCTGATTTTCACATATCATGTGCGTAATGTTGTTTTAACAAATCCTAAAAAGTTTCAGAACTAAAATCGGATTAAAACTTGATCAATTGGACAAAATTTGGACCGAAAAGATGACATCATGCTGATTTCGTTTGAGATTGCTTGCTGATTTCGTTTGAGAGTGTACATTATTCCTGATTTCGTTTGAAAATACATGTTGATTTCGCTTGAAACATGTATTCCGTTTGAACTGATTAGTTAATCTCGCTTGAATTGAGTAATTTCGTTTGAGGAGATTCAAACGAAATCAGATATTTTGTTTCAAAAAGGTAATTCCGTTTGAAGGTTGTGATCTAGTTTGAAAGGGATTTCGCTTGAAGGGTATCTTGTTTGAACTTGGTATTTCGTTTGAACAGGTTGTGTTTGGATTATGGCAAAAATGTTTGATGAAACAGAAAATTATTATTTTGAAAGATTTAACAATTGGCATAGAGGGTTTTTAGATGATAGTTATAGAAATGTGAAGAAGATTGGATGGGAGAAAAGGTTTAAATACTTTTTGGGTATGAAAAATGAAAAATTGGATGATCTAGCAAACCGATATACAGTCTTAATTGAACATTTGAAAGAATATGAGATAAGACTGTCAGATACTGAAAAAGTATCAAAGTTTGCTGATGCATTACCTACCGAATGGGATGAATTCTTGAAAAACTTAAAGAAAGATTCTAGTTTTTCAAAGTTATATCTAAAAGAGTTCATCAACAAACTTAAAAATTATGAATATGAAAGTGAAAAGAAAAAGAAAGAGTTGATAAATGAAATGGAAAAGAATTTGATGAAAGTGGGTTTGAATGTGATTCTTGAAATTAAAAGAAGAGTTGACGTATATCTTAGTGCAAAAAATGTTTTGACATATGATTACAAGAGGGGTTGTTATATTGATGAGAATGCGAATCCTCTTGATTTCGTTAAAATTTTTTGTGCAGGAACATACAAGACAGAGATAATGGAAATTCCAAAGAATGAAGAATCTGTGAAGATTGGATCTTCGAATTCTGAATCAGTATGCTCTACATGTGATAAATTTGAAGCTGACAATGTCAAACTCTTGAAGGATGCGAAAAGTTTGACATTGGAAGTCAAAAAGATGAAGGATGAGAAGAAATCTAATGATAAACAGATTCTTGTTTTGCAGGAAAATATTGAGAAGTTGAAATCTGAAAATGTCAGACTGTTGAGTGATTTGAACAGTTTGACATTAGAAAACAAAATTTTGAAAGAAAATGCAAAAATTTTTGAAGATAAAATCAAAAGTTTTGAAAATGAAAAATTAAAAATTGAAAAAGAATTTCAAAGTCAAATAAAGATTCTTGAAGATGAGAAATCTATTTTTAGCAAGAATAACATTGAAAAACAAAGTGAAATAAACTCTCATCTTCAGACGATTATTCGACTTGAAAAAGAAGCTGAAAATGCTCGGAATAAAATCAAAGAGCTTGAAAAGAAATTGAAAGGTTTTGTGAACTCATTAGTACCAGATTATATCTGTCCAAAACCAATCAATTCTGTTCCAATAAGTGACAATGTCACAAATTTTGACAAAGTCAAAATTGAAGATTGTGATGAGAAAACTGATGATGAAGATGAAAAAAGAAAAATGTTTCTGAAATTAAATGAAATGTTTCAAGAAACTGTTTTACATTCTACTGAGAAAGGTGAATGCTCAACGCAAAAACCTGTAAAGAAGAATGTGGAACAAAAACAAAAGGATAAAAAATCGAAAAATCTTCAAAAAGAAAATAAAAGCTCATCAGTTCAATCATCCAATCGTGATAAAAATCACAAAAAGTTGAAAATCAATACTAAAAAACAGTTGGTAATAAGTGGTGCAGGTTTGACCACAGTGCTCAAAAGACAAATCTTGCTAACAAGAAGAGAAATGATTATCACCAAGCCAAACAATGTTATGATCTGAATGTTTGGGCAGAAGTTGGTGATTGGTACGATAACAGAGTGTGTTACATTTGTGGTGTGAGAGGACACATTGCTGTTAACTGCCAGAACTGGAATTACGAGACGAAAAGATGCTTTGAATGCCATATCAAAGGACACATTGTCAGAGATTGCCCAATAAGATCAATAGGAAGATCGAGGGCTGAATTTCAGAAAATGACAAAGAAGAAACCAGTCAAAGTCGAAGCAAAGCCCAAAGAACAGAAAGTTCTAGAACCGAAAGTGAAGCTTTCGTAGGGGCAAAAAGACAGACTGAGGAAGAAGAGGAAGAAAGCGAGAGAGTATCTCGAAAAGATTTTGTTCTCGGATACAACTGGTAAAACAGATAAAAGTTCTGATAAATCGTCTTGCTCGCCAAAGAATAACAAATCAAGCAAAACGAATTTATCAGATACAAATCTGAGGACAGAGGAGAAAGTAAAGAAAAAGAAAGAGAAGGCAGTTAATCAAGAGATTAACAAATCTGGCAATGAATTTGTTTCTTTGGAAACAAAGGAGCCAAGTGTTGGCGATGAATCTGACGCATTAAAGTCAGACAAGCCATGTTCAGGCAATGAATCTGGTATGGTAAAGCCAGAAGAGCCAAGTGTTGAGGTAAAAGTTGAGAATTCTGGTTTAACAATGGATGATGCAAATTTTCCACCATTGTTGAACAAGAATTCAAAATCACCCAAGGATCGTCAGGCTTGGGTGAATCTGTTTAAATGAAAAAAATCAGACTTGCCGGAGCTCCCAGGTTGTTAAGAGTGGAGCAGGAATCGGCACATTTCTTGAGAAATTCACGTTTGTGATATTTCGACTTACAAGTGGTAAATCAGGGACATTAAGTTGTACTTGATTTTCTACAAGTGATATTGTTGTTAAAATTCAAAATTGTTATATTTGTCAAATGGTTGAGTAAAACAATGTGATGAACCCCTAACCTACAAGTGGTAAAATCAGCAAAACTTATTTTCCGGAAAAACCATTTTGATTTAAACAAACTTAAGTGTTTTGAAATCACTATGGGAAAATGTTTTGTTGTCAGGGGGAGTTCTGATTGTTCAAGCCAAGTGAATGGAGAATTGAAGTAATTCTCATCATGTTGTTACTTTACTTTGTACAGTCTATTTTCAAATTTTTTCCAGAAAATCAAAATTGAGACATATTTTGATTTTAGGGGGAGTAAAAATTTTAAAAAAAAATTAGAAAATTTGAAAATTCCAAAAACATCGAAAAATGCAAAAATGAGTTTTGTTGTAAAAAAAAGAGGAAATGATAGTACATCAGTTGGACTGTCACAGCATGCTAAAGAAATGGAAAGTTAACATGTGATAAACTGTGACAACCGGTAATTAACGACTTCTAATTACGCGATTAACAAACGTTTAAGCTGATAATAAGTAGTGTTTAAGGCTCGAATTAACTTAATTAGGCTCTTGGTATGCCTCGGAACGCTGATCGGACGTTACAGTGCGCGTAAGAGGATTTTCGGGAAACCTACTGAATATTAAGCGATAACGAACTGACACCGTACAAACTACTGACAACACCGATAAATACGAATTTTATACGTATAATTTAAACCTATGGATTTCGTTTTGCGAAATTTTTATGCTTTTGAACGGCACAAAGCGCAAACGTGAACGAAAGACGCGGAAACAGCAGCGCACTGACAATCAACGACGAAACGAAGCACCTGATTCGAATTTCATCTCGATATTAATATATTACGATATATTTAGCTTTGTTTTTTTTTAAAACGAAAACTAAACGACAAACGGAACATTTATTGCGTTTTAACGCAACCGACAAAATACGCGTCAAACCTTAAGTTCCAACATTTTTTTTAGCATTCTCGACTTAACGTTATATCTTACGGCATTTTATGGCAATCGGGTTCGAGAAATGGGCTTCAAGAATGTGTTTGGGCCGCTCAAAACACGCTAACGGGCCTTGGGCCCAAACCTACTAAACTAAACCTATGTATTTAAGAGAAGAGTAACCCTAGATTTTCATTTTGATCCTACGCACACCACGGTCCTCTTTTCATCTGCTCTCCTTCATTTTCTTTTGAGAAAACCCTAAACACCCTCACATCCACAACCGATTACCCATTCTTCTCCTCTCCGATCTCTCTAAACTGGCGATCGGTACTTCTGGCCGGCTACCGGTCATCTTGTTTCTTCGGCAGGTCACCCACAATCACCCACTTGTTCCCCCCTTCATTCTCGACTCCCACCAGAAACAGAAAACAGTCGGCCACCACTCTCTAGTGGTGGCATACAACGGCTATAGAGACGAGAGAGAGAGAGAGACGTTGAGAAAGAGAACCGACCGGCGATGTGCCGGCGGCGCTGTGATGGCAACTCGACGAAGAAGACAGGCGGCTCGGGTTTTGGTTTCTTCCGACAAAGCTTCACGGTAACCGCCCCCCCTCCTATTTCTTTTATCTTATGTTTTCTAAAAATCGATGTTAGTTCGTTATTGTTGAAGATGATGTTGACGGTGATGGTGGTGGCCACCGGCGAGACACGGTGGTGGTGGTGGTAAAGGTTGCTATTGTTTCCGGTCAGATTATAGCTTCGGGTCGGATTCAGGTTGCGAGTCAAGTCTCGGGTTTGACAGTCTGAAAGGTTTTGGTTCGTGTCTCGGTCAGAAACATGATGCGGGCTTTCGGTTCAACTCGGTTCAGATTTCGGTCATGGGTCTCGGTTAAAGCAGCAGGTTCTGGTCATAGCTGGTGCTCGGTTCGGGTTCACTTCATCTCAGATGTGGTTCTGGTTTTATTTTGATGTTCGGTCAACTCAATCAAATGTTAGTCAAATTAGCGGGTCCACTCAGTCAACAGACGGTCAACCGTCGGGTCAAAACTCAGCCAACTCCAGACCCGGTAAAGTTTATTGGCACGGATTTTCCTTCTTATCATTTAGATAGTTATATTTCTACGCGAACCGAGCTCGAACCTTTAGCGATTACATAACGTTTATACCTTAGTGATTCTTTACATTTTGATATATTTTTTACTAACACTATATATGGTGGTTACATTGCGTTGAATATTATTGAATTTTGAAAAATATATCGACACGTTAGTTGTCGGGTTATCCTAAAAACATAGGAAACTCTGTCCGATTTTCATAAAAATCTGAAACGCGACACGTATTTTGTTATAAAAACGACGCCTATTGGAATGCAACGTATTTTATAAAAATAAATATAAGCGTATATTTATTTTTGGCGACATATCATAACTCATAAAACGAGTAATTTTCAAAGGATCGACAATTACGGTATACAAGCCAACGAAAACTCAGAAATCTTACATAAAAATAAATAAAGGTAATAGTTTATATTTATTTCAAAAATCGAAATTCCGAACACTTTCTACAAGATAGATATAATGTTATATTTATTTCGAGCATCTATACTCTCGAACACTTTTATACGATAAATATAACGGGTAGACCTATTTCGAACACCTTAAGATCGAATATTTATTTACACCACGACTTCATACATTTTCTATCAAATAAATATAACGATTTATATTTATTTCAAACGACGAAATTTATATTTCAAGTTTCACGGGTTTCGAATATATATATGTAAATATTTATATATATATATATACACACACACCTTATTCACTTACGTCTTACGAAAGCTACGAATAGTTGTACTACTATCCATCTACGCCTTTTATTCGAGACGACTAACACGACTTTGTAAGTATATTTATATTTTGTTTATAAATATATATATATCCTAAATTTCTCGAAAACTAAGTCGAATTCGTGACTTAGTATTATCCCGATTATAAACGGGATCCATTAACCATAGAATGGTTATTCTAAGTCAAGATAACACTACTTTAGAGTCGTTTATTTAGCGACTCGGTAGAGCTCGGACACGTAGTTTAACTACGTCGTTAAACTAGAAACTGATAAGTTATTCCCTGTTAGGAATACTATAGATTCACGCTAGCTACATTACATTCGTGGAACGGCACTACGGAAACACACTAAGCTAGCTTTGCACAGGAATATCAAGGTGAGTTCATAACCCCCACTTTTTACGGTTTTACATTTTTATAAATGTTTTCGGGGGTGGAAAGACATGCAAGTTTCGCAAAAGTACTCAATATTTCGATGAACGAAAACTATATATATTTCTAAACCATTTCGCAACAGGATTTCAGAGAACTCAAATGGTTTACGAAAATTTCATGCTGAACTTACCGGTTTTTACAACAATACAAGGTTTTCGAAACATGCATGAGTTTAATGACGTGGGCAAAGTCCCAATGTCACTAGGGCTGGATAGTCCACTAGAGCAAAGACCCAAGGCCACTAGGGCTGGATAGTCCACTAGGGCAAAGGCCCAAGGACATGGGCAAAGACCCAATGTCACTAGGACTGGATAGTCCACTAGGACTAGATGGTCAACTACTCACTAAGGGCTGTAGGGTCTCTAGAACTGTACAGTTAAGTCCTCGCTACTATTTGGAACTATAATCGCCTGCTAGTCTACCGTCTTGAGTAAACGGTTTGGCGAGGCACTTGCTAGCACAGGGTGGGTTATAGGCTCATGCGGGCATGTTGTCTTTGTCGTACACGGACATTGACGGTTATACAATTTATACAAACACAAGGTTTTTCAAATGACATGCCAAAGAAAATGGTTTTGTTACATTCTTTTGACAATACTTAAACCGGTTATCAAAAAGATTTGTTTAAATCTTTTTCAAAACAAGCTATGAACTCGCTCAACTTTATGTTGACTTTTTCGCATGTCTTTCTCAGGTTGCATTTTCAAAACTATGGAACGGTTGGAATAGAAGAACCCATGGGATTTCGAGTACTTAACGGGCGTTCAATTTCTAGAAGTCTTAGCTTATTTACTTCCGCTGTGCAATGAAGATACCGGTCCAGTCACGCCAGCTCTGATTTTTCGGGGTGTGACATAAACAGTCTCACTAAAGATGTGACGGTAGGCTCAGCTAGACTAGTAGATTTGCGATAACGATACAAACTTAAATGAAAAAAGCCTAGTTCTAGTGGGAAACATGGTCAAAAGCATAGTACTTAGTTTTGTCCTTCTTGACTGTGTGCCTACTCAGTAATCGCTGATTGTCGAAAGACATAAAAACTGGTTAAGTTTGTGAGCTTTCACAACTTTGCTAAAAAGTCGCTGTGATTGTGTATTTCATTTTGCAAAGATTTAAACTTGTTTTATTTCTTTATTTTGTTTAAGCATTGGACCTCCTCTGCGTATACGGAAGTATCGACCTGGTGGTTAAAGCCTAAACAACTTCAACTTGTTTTATTTTTCTTATTTTGTTTAAACATTGGACTTTCTCTGCGTATACGGAAGTATCGACCTGATTGTTAATGTTTAAACATTCTTCTTTGTTTTCGCACAAATCACAGTTGATAAAAGTTTAAAGGCATTACTTGAGTCAGTGTATTGCATGATGAGGGGATATGCTGAGATTGTGGGGTCCATAAGAACTTAGTGCAAAATTAATATACTTTAACGTATCGGTAAGCATTTTGAAAGTTTTTAGATTGAGTTTAAGTGGACAACAATATCGTCAATCAATGTGAATCGTTTAGAACTGAAAATGTTTAAAGCTTAACGGTGCTAGTGATTGGTCACATAAACTGATATGATCCTCTTACACAAACTCACAAAAATATTGTTTGTAAATACTTCTTTATTACATTTTATTTCATTCAAAAATTCAAAAAGATTTTTAGTGTGTTTTAGCATAAACTTTTGAAAAAATACAAAAAGATTTTTGACAACTGATGTTGATGAGCTGATTTTCGAAATTCCAAGTGCTAAATATGATGAACTGGTTTGGGAGTGTGTGTGCTGAATTGAAAAATTTTGATTTAAGAAAGTAGTTGAGATTAGTTAATCAGGGTCATTAATTTGAACTTGATGTAACTATTACTAGTAAGTTTTTCTTATTGATTTAAGTGAAAACTTATGTGGTGGTGAGAAAATTTGTGCAGGAGATGAACTGAACAGAATTAAAGCCAGGATGTGATCTCAAGGTGATAGCTAATTCCAGACAGCGATCCCAGCATGATGAAAGGGGGAGTCTGACGAGGTTAGAGCCAAAGAGAAGATCCTGGTACATGCTAAGAAAGAAAGGAGACCGATCAAGATTAAAGAGTCGTTATGATGAAGACTCTCACTGAAGATTCCGTCAACATTCCTGTCGACTTCATCTTCGTTCGAGTCTCAGATTGTGAAAGAGCCCGAAGACCGGTAAAGACTGAAGATGCAAACACTCGACACTTTAAGACTCGTCAACATCCGAGGGGAAGTCTGTTAGTGCATACGTCTGTCGACTTCGTCTTGTATCGAGTCTTGTATTACTATTGTTAGAATAGGGCATGTTGTACGAGAAAATTATAGAGTTTTGGGTGGATTGGAGTTAATTTCGTTTGAATGTGTCATGTGCAAGTTCAAACGAAATCAACATATGTAATTTCGTTTGAACTGCACATGGTCACCTTCAAACGAAATTACAGCTCCTATATATATCCTCCATACGAAATCATTTGTAACCTTCTTGTTTCCGATGCCGAGGTGCTGTCGAAGTGTCTACGTACTGTAAATTGATTCCAGATTAATACAAGAGACAGTTAATAGTGAATACAAGCTAAACAAAGATAGAATCAATGAATTCCGCCTCTGATTCTGTCTGAGCACTCTTCTGATCGACTCGTTAGGTCATTTCACGATCCTACAAAAGGCTAACGGGTCAAGATGAGGAAAGGAAGCGGACACGAACACGGATGCATAATGTAAGTGATTCCGATTTCACTTCTTAGCTTGTTTAAATAAGGTAGCATTCTGTGACACCTGTGTCACTTCAACCATCAAACAAATGCAAAACCAATGAAATATTGTATTTCATACTTGGGATTTGTAAAAATATGTGTATCGTTTGCACATATCTACTCTTGTTCGATTTTAAGCTTTAAATCGCTTTCTGGAGGGTTATACGCGCTCTGATGCGTAAATATAACCAGTTTAATCCAACGAACACTCCGGATTAGTGAAATATACTTAACATACCTTAAATAACCTTTACATAACTTAGAAATAAGTTTTAAAGGCTTTGGTATGGCAAAAACAAGTTAAATCGCTTACAGGGACTAAACTTAACAAACTCCGAAAGTATGCCAATTCGAACTGTAACAGACATTCCGGAACATGACCATAAGTTAAACATACCATAAATATCCTTCACATAGATTAGAAATAGGCTTTGAGGGGTTCGGTGTGCTAAAATAAACTTTTGGGTCATTCAGGGACTAAAAGCGTCAAAAAGTGCACAAGTTTGCATTTTCGCGCATAACTTACATTCTGGAAACATCCGTACATCCAAAAATTTATGTAAGCACTAAAACATTTTATTTTAGTGTTTGGAATAAGAAAAAATCCATTCGTCACGCAATTTGGATTGTTTTTCGCGCTTATGCGCATTCCGTCGTAATTAAGCGAACATCGCGATCGTACGACCAAACGAACCAACATCCGGCATATTTTTTAGCATGTTTCATGTCCACAATGTTTAGGCATCATTTTAGGGCCTTAAAGTTGGCTCTACGGGCCTTAGAAGTGTCAGAAATGGCATAAACACCTAACAGGGACTGAAACTGTCATTTAACAAACTTGGTTCTGATCAGACATGGCCATGCGGCCCGCGTAAGGTTTATGTGCATCTTTACACGGCCCGCGTCAGGCTCCCAGAACAGATAAGACTGATTAGTCAGCAGATTTCAGCTGATTAAACCTCATCCACACACTCACACTTGCCCTTTCAGCTCATTAGGGGCCATTTTTAGTCACCACAACATTTCAACAAGTGTACGCACGAGATTCGATCACGTTATTCAAGAAACGATCTTAACGGTTCGGGAAATACTATAAATACCCCACCCCCATTTGCTTCAAACCCACAAGAATCTAATCAAAAAGACTCTAAGTTGGAACCATTGTTTCATACCTGAGTTATTTTGATCTAGATTAGCATTCGGGGACCCTTCGTAAGTATTCCTTCGTTCTTTTATTGCTTTTCGAGTCCGAAAGTAGAACTTTGCTTGACTTTCTTCATTGACCAGTTTATGGTCAATGCGAAGTTCGTTTGAACTTCGCAACGTGATTGTAATCACGATGGTTATAGTCCCTTGTGACTATGCTTACTGATTACCACGTTGTCTAGGGTCGTAGGGTAAGCGATCTATTAAATCGCTTATACCTTCGAACCCGGCCCATTTGGTCGATCATTAGGATCCGACCAAACACATTAGGTGACCATAGTATATAGGGAACAACCTTCTGAGGTTATACCTTATGGTCGCTGCGTTTAAGTAGTTGTATGATAGGTAGTTTATATGCCTTAGGTAAATTACCAAAATGCCCTTTTTACGCCAAAATTAATATTAAGCATATGTAACATAACTTTTGGTATCTAAACTGATTTGACAACAATATTAGACATGTTAAGGTATATTTTACTTATCATAGGACTAGTTAGGCGGTCCGAACGCGTTTTATGTGAACGACGCGTTAAAGTAGCATAAGCTACCTAAACGAGTCGTAATGGGTCGTAAACATTTAGGTTAAGTTTCATTGTAGTATGTAGGTTTTGTTAAACCATATTACATGAGTTCACATACTCATTTGGTTTACGAGCCCTCATCCTATCCAATCCTCCGATTTAGGTCCGGTTATTAATGTAGTTACCTATATTAGGTACCGTTTGATTCCGTGATCTCTAGCATTGCTTGGTGGTTATATTAGGACTTCTGAGCAATCTCAAGTGAGTACATAGTTCCCCTATTTTACTGTTTTCCAAACTATTTTGGGGTGAAGCATGTGTACCTATGTGTTATTTTCATGATTTCAAAGTATAATTGATTATACATGTTATTACTTTTCATTTGACAAACTAAATGACTATCTATGGTTTAAACAATGATTTCTCAATGAACATAAAATAAAATGTTGAATTGTACTTATTTTATGTTCACCAGACCGATTGGTAGTATGATATAGCGCTATAGGATTAGACACCCCATTCCTGTTGTCATGGAATGTCTGAAACCAATTTGTTTCTCCATCCAAATAGGGATTGCCTTTGTGGTATCCTTATAGTCTCAAAGGTGTAGTTTGATGCACTAGGTCTGAATGAATTCTTAAATCACACCTTTAAAGTATATTTTGATATACTCCCAAAAGTATAGTTTGATATACTCTCATGTGTGGTATTGTACAAAACCAACATATATTTTGTTAATTATCCAAAGCATATTTTGATATGTTATTTACAAAACCAAAACATAGTTTAATATGTTATTTATCACATCCAAGGCATATTTTGATATGTTATTTATGAAACCAAAACATATTTTAACATGTTATTTACAAATCCAAAAGTATACTTTTAATATGCTACTATAAGGTTATTCGTTTAACCTTACATTATTTTACAAAGCATAACTTTTGATTTATTCAAACACTTTGTTTTGTACAGTTTTACTTGTGGTTTAAGAAATCTCATTTTACTTACCATACATAACTTTTGTTTACACATTACATGGTTTACATTTAACTTGAGTTATACAATAACATTGGACTATTGGTTTAAACATGAACATTCTATATTGGTTGTTTGGTTTGAGTAAGTGACTTAAGTAATGAGGCGTGTGTAATATGATACAAGCATGGTGGATACGCCGCTGGTACTTCCTATATATAAGTGTTTGTACGGTATTACATATCGAAGCGTTATTTCAAACATTTCAATTTAAGTCATATAACATTTTATACAAATAACATACTTTTCATAAGACATTGTTTTACAACAACTTATCTTATACAAACTCATTTTACATGGTTATTCATTTAACCATACATTATTCTCTTATTTATACATATCATCTGAACTTATTGTTTTTCAAACGATTTACAAAACAAATCAATTTACAAGATTCATGACTGACTTTTGCTAAACAACATTTTCTAAACTTGCAAGTCATGAATCCTATTTTCACAAAACCTATGTATCTCACAGGCATTTTTATGCTGACGTACCTATTTTTACACATGTTTCAGGTACTGCTTTGCAATGAATTGTTGATACATGCTACATTTAGGATGGACTTGTGCCTTAGCAACTTTAAAACTTGGAAGATCATAGTTGTACTTATTTGATTGTATTAAAACAATGAGTTCATTTATTCAATAAAATAGAATTTATTTATTCCATGGTTATGAAACAATGATTCTGTTACAACACTCCCCGACGTTTCCGCCACGTCTAGTTGCTTTACGTGGTCGGGGTGTGACACATTCTAGATAATTAAGCGTGATGTGAAGTCAAGTATGGATTTGGTTGAATGAAATCAATGATCTTCATTAAGTAGATCGAACGGGTAAAATGCGGTCTTGTTGTGATAACGGAATGAAGTATAAGAAATGGTTACAGTATTATAACCGGGTAATGGGTAGAATTGCACATAAGTACGCTAACCGGGAATGGGGACGTGGATTAATAGTCCAAAGGCTCGGTTGTGAATATTGACTAATGGATAAACAATTTCGTGAATGGAACTTGGGTTAACAAAGTTTGATTTCGTATAATTAAAGAAAATGAACGAGTTTAACGCATACAGGGTATCGGGAGTGTAAGCCCCAAGTACAAAAATCCAGATAATGTAAAAGTATTAAGGTTATAATGTCCATGTAAGATTTGGGTTAAATCAAATGAGTCGTTTGATAAAATCATGAACGGGTCGAATAATTCGTAAATGAATAATAAGCCAAAAACGTATAAGTTAAGAATTTCCTTAACCCGGATGTTGGATTTCAATTTCACATGATAGAATGTTAATTTACAATCATGTAGGAAGAAACGGGAGGTTAAACGGGTAAACGGTTTAAAAGTTATGCAAGTTTTAGTGCGTGCGAACGACGAAAACAACATAACAGAAAAATGGCAAAACTAGAGGCCGTCGCCGACGCCCCTATGGGTCGTCGCCGATGCCCTGTGCATTTTTAGTTTTGTCCGACGCCCTATTTTCCTGTCTACGGGGGTTTCTGGCTACGCAAAAAACTAAGTGGCGTCGCCGACGCCCTGTAGGGCCGTCGCCGACGCCCTTCCCATATTTCAAAAGCTGAAATTTGTTATTTAAGTTAATTTATAGATTGTAAGCTTTGGTATACAAACCGTGGTCTACGGTGAGCCTCCCAAACCTGAGTTTGGGTGTTTCCTAGATGTTTATGGGCTATAAATACATGTCTAATCCTCGTGTAATTAATGTATGAGTATGATAGATGAATGCAAACAAGTTGAACAAAAATTATAAGTAAATGGTATGTAAGAACTTGTGCGAAATATGTAGATACGCATACGTGTATGTAGGTATGTTTGAATGTATGTACGTATAAGCGAAATATGTAGATACGCATACGCATACGAAATATGTAGATACGCATAAGCGAACATCGCGATCGTACGACCAAACGAACCAACATCCGGCATATTTTTGAGCATGTTTCATGTCCACAATGTTTAGGCATCATTTTAGGGCCTTAAAGTTGGCTCTACGGGCCTTAGAAGTGTCGGAAATGGCATAAACACCTAACAGGGACTGAAACTGTCATTTAACAAACTTGGTTCTGATCAGACATGGCCATGCGGCCCGCGTAAGGTTTATGTGCATCTTTACGTGGCCCGCGTCAGGCTCCCAGAACAGATAAGACTGATTAGTCAGCAGATTTCAGCTGATTAAACCTCATCCACACACTCACACTTGCCCTTTCAGCTCATTAGGGGCCATTTTTAGTCACCACAACATTTCAACAAGTGTACGCACGAGATTCGATCACGTTATTCAAGAAACGATCTTAACGGTTCGGGAAATACTATAAATACCCCACCCCCATTTGCTTCAAACCCACAAGAATCTGATAAAAAATACTCTAAGTTGGAACCATTGTTTCATACCTGAGTTATTTTGATCTAGATTAGCATTCGGGGACCCTTCGTAAGTATTCCTTCGTTCTTTTATTGCTTTTCGAGTCCGAAAGTCAAACTTTGTTTGACTTTCTTCATTGACCACTTTATGGTCAATGCGAAGTTCATTTGAACTTCGCAACGTGATTGTAATCACGATGGTTATAGTCCCTTGTGACTATGCCTACTGATTACCACGTTGTCTAGGGTCGTAGGGTAAGCGATCTAATAAATCGCTTATACCTTCGAACCCGGCCCATTTGGTCGATCATTAGGATCCGACCAAACACATTAGGTGACCATAGTATATAGGGAATAACCTTCCGAGGTTATACCTTATGGTCGCTGCGTTTAAGTAGTTGTATGATAGGTAGTTTATATGCCTTAGGTAAATTTCCAAAATGCCCTTTTTACTCCAAAATTCATATTAAGCATATGTAACATAACTTTTGGTATCTAAACTGATTTGACAACAATATTAGACATGTTAAGGCATATTTTACTTATCATAGGACTAGTTAGGCGGTCCAAACGCGTTTTACGCGAACGACGCGTTAAAGTAGCATAAGCTACCTAAACGGGTCGTAATGGGTCGTAAACATTTAGGTTAAGTTTCATTGTAGTATGTAGGTTTTGTTAAACCATATTACATGAGTTCACATACTCATTTGGTTTACGAGCCCTCATCCTATCCAATCCTTCGATTTAGGTCCGGTTATTAATGTAGTTACCTATATTAGGTACCGTTTGATTCCTTGATCTCTAGCATTGCTTGGTGGTTATATTAGGACTTATGAGCAATCTCAAGTGAGTACATAGTTCCCCTATTTTACTGTTTTCCAAACTGTTTTGGGGCGAAGCATGTGTACCTATGTGTTATTTTCATGATTTCAAAGTATAATTGATTATACATGTTATTACTTATCATTTGACAAACTAAATGACTATCTATGGTTTAAACACTGATTTCTCAATGAACATAAAATAAAATGTTGAATTGTACTTATTTTATGTTCACCAGACCGATTGGTAGTATGATATAGCGCTATAGGATTAGACACCCCATTCCTGTTGTCATGGAATGTCTGAAACCAATTTGTTTCTCCATCCAAATAGGGATTGCCTTTGTGGTATCCTTATAGTCTCAAAGGTGTAGTTTGATGCACTAGTTCTGAATGAATTCTTAAATCACACCTTTAAAGTATATTTTGATATACTCCCAAAAGTATAGTTTGATATACTCTCATGTGTGGTATTGTACAAAACCAACATATATTTTGTTAATTATCCAAAGCATATTTTGATATGTTATTTACAAAACCAAAACATAGTTTAATATGTTATTTATCACATCCAAGGCATATTTTGATATGTTATTTATGAAACCAAAACATATTTTAACATGTTATTTACAAATCTAAAAGTATACTTTTAATATGCTACTATAAGGTTATTCGTTTAACCTTACATTATTTTACAAAGCATAACTTTTGATTTATTCAAACACTTTGTTTTGTACATTTTTACTTGTGGTTTAAGAAATCTCATTTTACTTACCATACATAACTTTTGTTTACACATTACATGGTTTACATTTAACTTGAGTTATACAATAACATTGGACTATTGGTTTAAACATGAACATTCTATATTGGTTGTTTGGTTTGAGTAAGTGACTTAAGTAACGAGGCGTGTGTAATATGATACAAGCATGGTGGATACGCCGCTGGTACTTCCTATATATAAGTGTTTGTATGGTATTACATATCGAAGCGTTATTTCAACCATTTCAATTTAAGTCATATAACATTTTATACAAATAACATACTTTTCATAAGACATTGTTTTACAACAACTTATCTTATACAAACTCATTTTACATGGTTATTCATTTAACCATACATTATTCTCTTATTTATACATATCATCTGAACTTATTGTTTTTCAAACGATTTATAAAACAAATCAATTTACAAGATTCATGACTGACTTTTGCTAAACAACATTTTCTAAACTTGCAAGTCATGAATCCTATTTTCACAAAACCTATGTATCTCACATGCATTTTTATGCTGACGTACCTATTTTTACACATGTTTCAGGTACTGCTTTGCAATGAATTGTTGATACATGCTACATTTAGGATGGACTTGTGCCTTAGCAACTTTAAAACTTGGAAGATCAAAGTTGTACTTATTTGATTGTATTAAAACAATGAGTTCATTTATTCAATAAAACAGAATTTATTTATTCCATGGTTATGAAACAATGATTCTGTTACAACACTCCCCGACGTTTCCGCCACGTCTAGTTGCTTTACGTGGTCGGGGTGTGACATAAAAGTTGGTATCAGAGCTAATGGTTAAAGGGAATTAGGTTATTAGTAATACTTTGACCTAGTCTATAACCTTCCTAGGACCCTAACGCGAGTTTACTTGCGTTTAGTCATAAAACAATACTGTCACCTATCCTTAGGCGACAACCACAACAAGAACACAAATTTCAAAAACTGCTTTGAAAACTAATCATCTGTTCTAGGATGATTGATTACTAGGTTTTGAACCCTCTATTGTAAGGTTTTGAACCCTTTAAGTTTTCAAATCCCGTCAAAGTTGGTCTAAATAATGTGAACACGTGCAAACTGGAAGGGTGGGTGCCTGTACCCTGAGTTTTCTGTCTAAGGCTAGAGTGTTCGTACAAATCCACATAATCGGACCAGTCACTCTTACCTGGGAACTCTTGGGGTGAGTGTCCACTTATGGGCGAGCATGTCTTCGCGATACATTATTTTTGACCTATTTACTTTGATTAATCACCGGGGTCGTTTGTTGCTTTGTAGTAACAAACGAATGACCACTATCCTTGCTTTCATCAGATTTGTTTCATCTCTTTCTTTTCGTCTAATTCTCTCACTCGTTTCCTTTCATGTTTCCTCTTTTAGAATGCCTCCTCGACGCGACAATCAGATGGCGAATGCCGAACTGGCGGAAATCATCGCGCAGCAAATGGCTGCTGCCTTCCCAAATCTTTATGCTCAAATGATTCAAGCCATCAACAACAACAATGCTCCATGCAATTTCAAGAATTTTGACTCGGCTAAACCGCTCAAGTTTAGTGGTTCTGAGGGAGCAACTTGGCTTCTTCAGTGGTTCGAGAGCATTGAGAATACTTTCCGTCACGTCCAGTGTCCTGAAAATCGCAAGGTCGAGTTTTCTTCAAGTGTGTTTCAAAAGAGGGTTCTTACGTGGTGGAACGGGGTTATGAGAGACCGCGGTGCTGAAGTTGCATTGGCACAGACTTGGGCTGAGCTTAGGGCTCTTATGATGAAGGAATTTTGTCCTCGTCATGAGCTAAGGGCTCTAGAAAGGGAATTTGATGATTTGAAGCAAGACAGTGGGGAACATCGAGCCTATACTGACCGCTATGAGGAATTGAGCTTGTTATGCCATACTATGGTTACGCCTCGGGATAAGGCGATTGAGAAATACATTGATGGTCTTCCTGACGTTATTCAGGATATTGTTACTGGCAGCAACCCTACTACTGTCCGACAAGCCATTGAATTGTCTGCCACTCTGACTGAATCCCATATCAGGAAGCGCAAGCTGTTTCGGAAGGGCGACTCAAGACCATCTGACAAGACTACTCAAGTGGAACCAAAGGAAGAAAACGCTGAGGTGTCCAAGAAGAAGAAGCGCAAAGCCTCTCAAAACTACGCTGTAACTGCTCAAGACAAACAGGTTGCACCAAACCAGCCAGCACAACCTCGCAAAAGGCAAAACTATGTTGGTACCGCACCTTTGTGCAACAAGTGCAACCGTCACCATCTAGAGCAAGAGAAGTGTCACAAATGTACCCACTGTGGGCGGTTGGGACATTTGATCAATGTTTGTTGTTATGCAAATCAAGCTGCTGCAAACCCTGCTGTTGTTCAAGCGCGGTTCCCTCCGGGGTCATGTTATAACTGTGGTGACCTTACCCACTACAGGAACAATTGCCCAAGACTTGTTAACATACCTCTAGCGCGTGGACGAGTGTTTAACATCAATGAGGCAAACATGAACAATGATGTAGCAGTGAACAATTAGTGTTTTGTATTTCCTTGGTTTTTATCTTTTGACACTTCAAGACAATTCGGTTGTTACATAAATAAAGATTTGTTGTTTTTATTTATGCAAAATTTATGCGTTTGTGTGAATGAATGATGCAACCTTGTGATGTCAACCCAGAGATAAACTACTCGTGTGGTTCTATTATCTTATGATCACTTGTGATCTCCCCAAGAACCTTAAACACTCGTTTCTTTTAAGAAACGAAGCCAAACTCTTATTGAAAATCCTTCTATCTTTATAGATGGATCCTTGAAAATTATTAAAGTGCCAAATGAAATCCATGGATTGGATTCCTGATGTGCTTTAATTATCCATGCTCAAAGACAACAAATTAAAGAATCAAGTTAACTAATTATGTGCTTATGTGTTTTCTTATACGTTTTGTGGTTGTATGTGATCCATCCAAATCCTCGTAGAATCTTCCATATCTCATATGAGGGATTCTTAGTAGGATATCCAAAGTTACTATCTTAAATCCTTAATGGACTTCTACATTGTGGTCAAGTCCCTTGGGTTTTAAAGTAATATTCTAAAATTTGGACCCCTTGAGTGGTCTAGATAAACAGATTGATTTGAAAATCTGATTAGAAATATCATGTGATGATTAAAAAGATCCCTTAAGTGGTCTATTTAAGGAGATCTTACGACGATCTAGTTAAGAAGATCATGTGTTGATCTAGTTAAAAAGATCGTTCATTGATCTAATTAAAAGGACCCTTTGGTGGTCTAGTCGAGTCGCTTCATGTTTGTTCAAGTGATTTTTTTCTTTCGCATTATGAAATGAACTGTGCGGACTGTGCAAGGAATTACGTAATTATGGAGGCCTACATAATTATGGAATTCGGTGCACAGAAACCACAGGAAGCTTTGTCATGTGTTAAGACCTATAGTAACAAGAATAATGATACGGGAGAAGTCTTAGACCTCGACCAATGTCATTTATTCTCACACTCCCCAATTCTGAACTCAATCACACACCAAGTTTCCTATGATAAGTCTTCATAAGAAACGTTCTTCTGTCCATAGTTCAAAATTCCGTATTTTACTATTACAAGGACTTCACTTTAATGGTTAACAAATTCGCTAAGAATCCTAACATGGCCCAGAGTTTTACTTAAGGGTTCAATGGATTTATTTGAAGGCGAAACCGTCACAGCTGTCTTCACAAGTTTCCTCTAGAATTAAATTTCGGGACGAAATTTCCTAAAGTAGGGGAGACTGTGACACCTGTGTCACTTCAACCATCAAACAAATTCCAAACCAATGAAATATTGTATTTCATACTTGGGATTTGTAAAAATATGTGTATCGTTTGTACATATCTACTCTTGTTCGATTTTAAGCTTTAAATCACTTTCTGGAGGGTTATACGCGCTCTAATGCGTAAATATAACCAGTTTAATCCAACGAACACTCCGGAATAGTGAAATATACTTAACATACCTTAAATAACCTTTACATAACTTAGAAATAAGTTTTAAAGGCTTTGGTATGGCAAAAACAAGTTAAATCGCTTACAGGGACTAAACTTGACAAACTGCGAAAGTATGCCAATTCGAACTGTAACAGACATTCCGGAACATGACCATTGTGACACCTGTGTCACTTCAACCATCAAACATATACCAAACCAATGAAATATTGTATTTCATACTTTGGACTTGTATAAATATGTGTATCTTTTGCACATATCAACTCTTGTTCGATTTCAAGCTCTAAATCGCTTTCTGGAAGGTTATACGCGCACCAATGCGTAAATATAACCAGTTTAATGCAACAAACACTCCGGAATAGTGACATAGGCTTAACATACCTTAAATAACCTCTACATAACTTAGAAATAAGTTTTGGAAGGTTTGGTATGCCGAAATCAAGTTAAATCGCTTACAGGGACTAAATTTGACAAACTGCGAAAGTATGCCAATTTGAACTGTAACAGACATTCCGGAACATGACCATAAGTTAAAGATACCATAAATATCCTTCACATAGCTTAGAAATAGGCTTTGAGGGGTTCGGTGTGCTAAAATAAACTTTTGGGTCATTCAGGGACTAAAAGCGTCAAAAAGTGCACAAGTTTGCATTCTCGCGCATAACTCACGTTCTGAATACATTCGGACATCCAAAAATTTATGTAAGCACTATAATATTTTATTTTAGTGTTTGGCATAAGAAAAATCCATTCGTCACGCATTTTGGATCGTTTTTCGCGCTTATGCGCATTCCGTCGTAATTAAGCGAACATCGCGATCGTACGGCCAAACGAACCAACATCCGGCATATTTTTGAGCATGTTTCATGTCGAAAATGTTTAGGCATCATTTTAGGGCCTTAAAGTTGGCTTTACGGGCCTTAGAAGTGTCGGAATTGGCCTTAAACATGTGCAGGGACCAAAACTGTAATTTCTGAAAACTTGTTCTGATCAGACAAGGCCAGGCGGCCCGCCTGAGTTTTGTCTGATCCTGAAGCGGGCCGCATCAGCACCCTGACAGCAAAAAACATGCAGAAACATTGGATCTGGTCCTTTCCTCTTGTGCACATGGTTTTGGGCAATACTAGGGGCTCAAATGGTTTTCAAAAACCACTATCTTGAGGTGTATGGCCATGATCAAAGCACGGTTTCCTAGAAACAATCCTAACGGCTAACCGAACACTATAAATACCCCATGCCTTCCATTGCAAAACCCACAAGAATTTTGATCTTAGAAGCTCTAAGTTGAAACCATTGTTTCATACCTGAGTTACTTGGATCGAGATTAGCATTCGGGGACCCTTCGTAAGTATTCTTTCGTTCTTTTATTGCTTTTCGAGTCTTTTCAAGTCTGAAAGTCAAACTTTGTTTGACTTTCTGCGTTGACCAGTTTATGGTCAATGCGAAGTTCGTATGAACTTCGCAACGTGATTGTAATCACGATGGTTATAGTCCCTTGGGACTATGCCTACTGATTACCACGTTGTCTAGGGTCGTAAGGGTAAGCGATCTAATAAATCGCTTATACCTTCGAACCCGACCCATTTGGTCGATCATTAGGATCCGACCAAATACATTAGGTGACCATAGTATATAGGGAATAACCTTCCGAGGTTATACCTTATGGTCGCTTCGTTAAGTAGTTGTATGATAGGTAGTTTATATGCCTTAGGTAAATTACCAGAATACCCTTTTCATGTATAATTGGTAATTAAGCATATGTAACCTAAAATTTTGTCATATAACTGATTATGTAACATGATTAGGCATATAACACTTGTCATAGGACTAGTTAGACGGTCCGAACGCGTTTCACGCGAACGACGCGTTAAAGTAGCATAAGCTACCTAAACGGGTCGTAATGGGTCACAAGCACTTAGGTTAGGTTTCATTTAGTGTGTAGGCTTTGTTAAACCATATTACACGAGTTTCCATACTCGTTGGTTTACAAACCCTCATTCTATCCGATCCTCCGATTTAGGTCCGGTTTATTAACATAGTTACCTATATTAGGTGCCGTTTGATTCCGTGATCTCTATCATTGTTTGGTTATCACTCCAGGACTACTGAGTAATCTCAAGTGAGTACATAGACCCCTCTTTTACTGTTTTCCAAACATTTTGGGGTGGAACACATGTGCCTACTTGTTACTTTCATGCTTTCCTGTTTTCACATCATACACCTGCTATGTTTGTTAGTACATTATAGTACATGCTTTCATTACATTTCATGCTATGTATGCCCATTGTGTGCGTACTTAGTACATTGTTTTACATTACATTTCTGCTATGTAAGTTGACTGATAGCATGCTAGCACATTGATTTACATGACTTTCTGCTTTGTATGTTAACTTAGCATACTTAGTACATTGTTTTCATATAACATGTTCACTTTTGCTATGACATTTGGTTTGCACAAACGAGACTATTATACGTTCATTAACATTAGCTACGCCGCTCGGTAGTAAGTACTGGTACCATAGGACTTGACAAATCCCATTCCTGTAATCTTGGGTTTGTTTGGATGGAAGGAATGACCGAATCCGAATACATATTTTGATAACCTTTACCAAAAGGGTTATCCGACTGTCGCAAGGCTTGGATGTATGAATTTTTACAATACCGCATAAATGTCTATATCAGTATAGCATGCATTTACTACACAAAACATAACTTTGATTTAAACCAAGTTTTACTTCAATACTTTGTTTTGTGCATTTCACTTATGGTTTAGTTGATGCATTTCACTAGCCATACATATCATTTTGGTTACACATTACATGATTTACATTTGACACATAAACATTTTTAACATTGGTTATACGTTGCATGATTTACATCTTGACATAAACATTTTGGTATATTATTCAATACATTTGACAATTGGTTTAAACATAGACATCTTACATTGTTGGTTTGGTTTGAGTAAGTGATTTAAGTAACGAGGCGTGTGTAATATGATACAAGCATGGTGGATACGCCGCTGGTACTTCCTATATATAAGTGATTGTATGGTATTACATATCGTGGCGTTATTTGAATCATTTCAATTTGGACATATAACATTTTATACAAATAACATACTTTTCACAATTCATTGTTTTACAAACAACTTATCTTATACAAACTCATTTTTACATGGTTATTCATTTAACCTTACATTTATTTATACATATCATCTGATCTTATCGTTTTTTTTCAAATGATTTACAAGACAAAGCAAATTACAAGGTTCATGACTAAACATTTTCTCAAACATAAGTCATGAATTCTGTTTTCACAAAACCTATGTATCTCACAGGCCTTTTTATGCTGACGTGCCTATTTTCACATGTGTTTTCAGGAGATGATGCATAGGACTTATCAAGACATACTTAGGCGGACCTGTGACTTAGTGACTTAAAACGAGACAAGAACTAGTTACTTTATGTTATGTACTCTTTGGTTCTTGTTTAAAACAATGTAATCTTTCATATTTGATTAATAAAACGAAGCTTCAATTGCCATGGATTTGTGTGACAACCCGCACTAAACCAGGTATCCGTACGACTTAATTAATGATAAATCACTGCTTAATTACTGTGCTTGTTTGAACTAGCTGATGAACTGCTACTTGAATACTGATACATGAGCTTACTTGCATCATACTTGCTTGCTGTCACTACATTATTTACATGCTGAACCTTAGTGACAAACATGATGCACAAAAAGCAAAGTAGCACAATACACGGATAACCTACTGAACATGCTGATATAACCAGCATCAGGCAAACACTGCCTCTAAGGCCTGTAAGAGCCTGAAATGTTTTGCTACACTAGTAGTGAGTGTAGGGATATAAGGGTTGTGAAACTGCGTCTCTAGGAATAAGTCACAGTGACCGGATGTGCCTAAAACGTACTTTAAGTACAAAACACAGCACTTTAATAAATAATCCAGCTTCTAGCTGACTAGTAAAGTGCCAAAACATGGGGAAAATACTACTAGACACTTTCTAAAGTGTTGGAATTAAGTTGTGTCACTAAAAATAATATTAACGACACTTTAAATGAATATTTAGCACTTTAACGGATTAATATCCAACCGAACAACCAGACTCTACCCGGAACCTAAAAATATTGCCAATGATATTATTTTCACTTTTCTGAGCTAGTTAGGGTCCCCGAATACCCTAACACCCGTTATAATTTACTACACACTAATAATTAAATTAAACCTCCTAACTAAATTAACTAGCCTAAATATCTAGTTAAATTCCAACCCCATAACCCCCTTTTTCTTTTTGGACGGTTCCATGGTGAGGGGACACTCCACACTTCTTTTAATTAATTTATTGGTTTATGTTGGGTAAATGGGTGGCACAATACATGATGGATAAGGGGATATTGGTCTATTTAATTGCATAAGGAATCAGACTTCATTTCAACAAAAGACTACTCCCTTTCCCTCTTTGTGTGTTCGGCCGAGACCAAGCACCCACCACCATTCACTTTCAAATTTCCATCAAGCCATTTCTTATACATCCTAAGGTGTTAGAGGTCCAATAAGCAAGCTCGGTGCACTCGGAAGTTCAAGGACCGCTCTTGTATTCTTTTATCCACCACTTTTACGCCTTTGATCTTCCCTAGCCATGTGCTAGTTGTAAGTGTCTCTAAACACCCTATTGTTCATATCTAAAGTGGTTAATAAGAAATTTAACGGGTAAAAATCATGAACACTAAGATCAAAGTTTAAAAGTCTACTAAAAGTAATAAACATGGTGGTTAATAAATGAATGTTAGTGTAAAACTTTTGAAACTAGTTTTGTTATGATTATTTATTGTTGTTGATTGCTAGTAGTAGTTCGGATCGTCATCTAACCCGGCTAAGTCGTGTTCATGGAGCATGAACTAGTGTATGTTTAAGTGTGAAAATGATTAGATGACGAACACTACTACTTATTAACATGAACTTGTGTAAAAACAATTTTTCTTATGAAAAGGAGTTCTAAACTAGTAGATCTAAAGATCTACAAGTGGTATTTTCGAAGAACCAACCGTAAGACGAAACCATGTTTTAAACCGGATCTTTCCTAAACTAAAGGTGTTTTTGTGAACAACCAAGTGTGTAGACACTTGTGTAACAAAAGGTTTTAACGAAGAATTATTTTTGAGATTTTTGACAAGAAGTTGTAAACTTACACCTTCTTTAAAAATAAGATTTTCGAGAAACCGATTTCAATTATAAAAATAGAAAGATCTATTAAAAATAATGGGGAGTTACTACACACTTTTACACAACCCACAAGTTCATGTGTTCGGGATATTTTTGAACTAGTATAATGTTGGAATATTGTTTGTTGTTGATGGAGAAAATTGTTGGTTGAATTTATAAAAGAAAATGATACGCTTGAAAGCGTGGCCACCTCCAGTTACAGAGGAAACTCTGGCGAAATTTTTCTAAAAACCTAACACTTAGAATTATTTACACAACAAGTGTTAGAATTATTTTTGACATGTTTTCGAAATATAAATTTCGCCATGACTTTATTTACTAAATATTCGGAGGTGGGATTTTCACAAAATTTAACGTGATAAATATATATATTTTTCACACACTGTTTATGATTATTTTGTGAAAATACATAAATATTATTTTTAGGAGTAAAAATAATATTTACGAACGTTAACGATTCCAAAATATTACGAACGCTTTCACCATGAATATATAAGTTACATCGGTAATTATATTACCACTCGATTGTTAAAACGTAACTTACGAACTTACGGAAATGTGATTTGAACGCACATGTATTAAATTCCCCATCCTTGGGAAGGAAAATAACTACCAAGTATTTACAAAAAGTAAACACGAAATAGTTGTCTAACTATTTCCCAAAGACTTAAACTATAAAGCTAAGGCACGGCCGTCCGTCTAATAGAATTAGCACCTGTAGGTCGTCGCACAGCTGCGTGAGCAGGAGATACTTGGTAGAGACGCTTCACTGTGAGTTCATGTCCCCCTTTTCTCTTAACTGTTTTCAGTTTTTACTGCGGGGGTGAAATACATGTTACTATGATTACGAATGTTTCTTACATGGTATGGTCAGCTACGGAAGGAACTGTTAGGTTATGTGATTGGGTAGGTGAAACCTTAAGAACATTAGTCCTCGTAGTACGATCGAGGGATACGAGTGATAGGCCTATTTGAGCATAACAAACACCACCCATGCGCCCGCAGGTTGGACCATGTGGTGACCTTATCTTAACACCACCCATGCGCCCGCAGGTTGGACCATGTGGTGACCCCGTCTTAACACCACCCATGCGCCCGCAGGTTGGACCATGTGGTGACCCCGTCTTAACACCACCCATGCGCCCGCAGGTTGGACCATGTGGTGACTTTGTCGTAACACCACCCATGCGCCCGCAGGTTGGACCATGTGGTGACCTTGTCCTATCCCCTCCCATGCTCCCGCAGGTTGGACCATGTGGATACACAATAACTGATATGTTTCCTTATTTGCTTTCATACCAGCGTTTACAAAACATTCATACTTGCAATGATTACAAAGGTTTATTCGCGCGCACATACTAAACGCATGAACTCGCTCAACATTATTGTTGATTTTTCAACTTACATGTATTTCAGGAAATTAACGAGATCTGGCACGGTATGGCATGTTTTCCGCTGCACTAGTTTCCAAGGTCATCCGGGGTTTAGGGGATGTGTCTCTTTCCTGGACAAGACACAATCCTTAAACCATGTTTATGTTATGTTTCATGTTTGTAATGTCTGTTGAACAAGGTTATGGTTGTTAGGGTATGTTCCCGTTAAAACAATGGTACTGTATTTGGTTTTCAAAACTTAATGGATGATCTTGCATGTCTTTAACTCATATAGCTTGGTTATGATTAAGCTATGGTATTAAGAAGTCACACCAAATTAACCACGCTTCCGCAAAGCCAGGGTGTGACAGCTTGGTATCAGAGCCATGATCATAGCGAACTAGGATTCTTTCTCGAGTCTAGACTATGATCACTTGGGCTCTCACGAAAACATTTTACTGCATACCACTTAAGTCCAGATCCAAAACTTTTTACAAACAAATGTTGAGCACATTTTATCAATTATAGGCTCAGCCTGGAGGGCTGAGGCTCGGTCTGGAGGATCGAGGTGACCAAAGTAGTTGAGCACGTTGGTTTATTATAGGCTCGATCTAAGAGGTCGAGGTGGAGGATATAGCAGTCTTCGAGACTGGGAGAGATTGGCTAGTGAGACTAGGAAAATGATCTGAATGCTTACTTGGTGACTATGTGATTAACTGACTATATGATTGATTATTATACGTATATGTGTTTGTGTTACAAACGTTATGTTTTCATCAAGTACTAGAAAGATGGACACTACGAATCCCATGGCCATAGTATCAGACGACATAGTTTCATCAAAGCACGAGGTGAACATTTCCGATACTACCGGCACAGAGAATGACGACTTTCAGCCCTTTTGCGCTGCCTGGAGTCGTAGCAGAGCCTACTGATGGCCATCTTGTTGGGAACTTGCCACCCGCGGTGATCCCTGCTCCTGTGCCCCTTGCCGCTTATCTCGTTGTTGATATGCCCCCGACGTTGTCTTTGAAGACGATGTCGAACTATTAAGAGGAGGACCCACTTGAGGGCAAGGCCCTATTGCTGCTGGTATTAGACTACTGCATGCGGACGCTTCTACAGGGGAAACTCATGCCCATTCCCCTAATCCCAGACTCATTTGAGTTTCTGACATCCGCATCTTTGCATATACAGGGAATGCAGCACTACTCACACGACGCCGACCCTGATATGGCGTCATCAACTGCACCAGTTCCCGCACACAGCTTTGAGTTTGATCGCGATGATGAGGACGATTCTGTTTTTCCACCTGGTTTTGATCCAGATCCATGACATTGAGTCCATGCACTTAGACCAGCCCTTGGGAGATCCTGTAGCCCCTGTCGACCCCTGTGTTTGTTGATCCAGCTGGTTTTGAGATGGAGTTTTTGACCCGGAGCTAGCCGTGACCCCTGAGCTAGGCGTTGCTCCTGACCACGCCTTGGAGCATGTCCCTGTTCATGCCAATGCACCTACTGTTGCTCCTTGATTGATCATCTGCTTGGACGAGAGAAAATTTGGGGTAACTGTGCAAGACAATTTATTATTACGGGGGCCCACGTAATAACGATTTGTAGTGCACAGGAATCCTGGTGGACTCTGCGGGTCAAGCTAATGATAACCAATGCAGCAGGAAATAACTTAAAATGACCAAGGCAATGTAGCCTCGAGTTCATTCTATTACGAGCAACAAGCCAAATTGGCAAGCCTATGTGAAGGCTCAGAAATTTACTTCCCCACTCATACAGTGAGTATATTTGCGTGTGAAATTGGGTGATTACATGATGGCTTATGTTGCTATATACACCTCATAGACAATTGAAACGTTGTCTAACCCGCTTCACACCACTTCGACAAAAGGGAATGTCACCCAGACGTGACACAAACACCAGTACGTTGCCAAGGACAGAAGCCGAGCTGCAAGAACGCATCTCACAGATAAATGCACGACATGAAGCCCTCCGCTCTAAGTACAACGATGGCATTACTGGAAATAACCCTCCAACTGGCTGCACCTATAAACAGTTCATGAACTGCAAGCCTTTGAACTTTGACGGAACAGGAGGCGCTGTTGCATTTGTTCGTTGGTCCGAAAAGACCGACTCCATTCTAAGAATGAGTAACTGTTCGCCCCAACAGAGTGTTACCTATATCTCGGGGATATTTCTAGATGGCACACTCTCATAATGGAACCTCCAGGTTCAGACCCTTGGCACAAACGCTGCTTATGCACTGAGCTGGGACGAGCTCAAGGAAACGATTGAGAAAAAAAAATGTTGTTTTAGGACTGGAATTTAGAAGCTTGAGGTGGAGTTCAGGAATTTGAAAATGGACGAACCAGAAATTCCTGAACTTGTCCAGCGATCGCACGACTTATCTAGGGTCGCCCCCCCTACTTAGTCAAACTGGAGTTCAAAAGGATTGAACGATTCATTTGGACACTTGCACCCCAGATCAGGGGTATGGTTACTACCTCGAAGCCTCGACCATTGCAGAGGCTAATTTATTTATATCATGAGATGTTATGTGGATGATTTATTGATAGCATGAGATGTTATGTGTTGATATTGTTGAATGCATACGTGCATTTTATTTGCGATGACCTAACCTACGTGAAACATCTTTTAGAAAATGCCTCCAAGACGAGATGAACGCATACCCACCAACGAGGCGGAACTTCAGGGAATCATCGCTGCAGTCATCGCACAATACGAGGCCCATCGCTCCGAGCACAACGGAGATACCTCAGGAAGTAACCCACCCAACGGCTGCACTTACAAGCAGTTCTTAGGCTGCCAGCCCCTACATTTTGACGGCACTGGGGGTGCCGTGACCTTCGTACGCTGGATTGAGAAGACGGACACTGTTTTGCGTGCGAGCAAATGCGCCCCAAGAGATCAGGTCACGTACATCTCCGGGCTGTTCCGAGACGGGGCTCTGTCATGGTGGAAACTTCAGGTTCAGACAATGGGCGAGGCTGCTGCGTATGCTTTATCATGGGACGAACTGAAAGAGCTAATGCATAAAAAGTATTGTTCGAGAACAGAAAGCCAGAAGGTAGAAACTGAGTTCTGGAACTTGAAGATGGAAGGTCCAAAAATAGTTGAGTATGTGGAGAAGTTCCAAGTTCTATCGCGTATCGTTCCTTACATGGTTACACCAGAATACAAGCGAATCGAGCGCTTCATTTGGGGTTTAGCTCCTCAAATCATAAGTATGGTAACCTCCTCCAAGCCTGCGACAATCACTGAGGCCATCAATCTAAGTATAGCTTTGACGAAAGAGGCAATCAGGATGAACAAATTTTCAACCTCTGAGGAGAAGAAGGAGACTCATGTAGAGTCATCTGGGGACAACAAGAGGAAGTTGGCAAATTTCAAACAGGGTACCCAGTCGAGTAGCAACGACAAGGCCAAAAAGAGAAAAGAGTACACGGGTATCCTACCAAAGTGCGACAACTGTCGACGACCCCATAACGGGCGATGTAGATATGGAAAATGTGGTAACTGTGGCAAAGTGGGACATGTCAAGGAAACATGTCGGCAAGGTACTAAACATGGAAATAGAGGTCAAGATGGTAGCGGGAATCGCGGAGGAAGTAACGACGACAACAACTATCAAGGCAGGGATGGTGACAATCAAGGCTGTGGCCAACATGTTTTAATTGCGGTGATGTGGGGCATTTCAGGAAGTATTGCCCTAAGAACACTCAGGCAAGTGGATGAAAGCTCAATAGCGTGGATAGAGTCCCAGCGTGGATATCGGTACGTCTCATAATAGTTAATGTTATGCTCTATTTGACAGTATTGTCAAAATTTAGCTTCAGGAAATATAGTTGATTTAGTAGTAAGTAACCTAGATACCCAGTTCTCGATAGAACAAGCCTAACGAAAGCTTCGATATGATAATTGGGATGGACTGGTTGTCGAACAACCCGGCGGAGATTGTCATCCGCGCCCCGACGACGAACGGAGAAATGATTGTGATTCATGGAGCAGGATACGCTCCTACGGATTATCAGACAAAGAAGACACGAAAATTTTCGCACACAGGATGTGTTGCATTCTTGGCTCATGTCGTGGAAAAAGAAGCCGAAGAACCGAAACTCGAAGATATCCCTGTGATTGGAAGATACCCCGAAGTCTTCTTCGAAGACTTGCCGGAATCGTCTCCTCAACGATTAGTCGAATCCCGCGTCGATCTAATTCCAGGCACTGCACCCGTAGTCGTTGCATCGTAGCGACTTACATTTTCGGAGATGCAAGGATTGACAGAGAAGTTTTAGAAATGGGTAGAGAAGGAAGATAACAGACCAAAATTCCCTTTTGGGGTAACCCCATTTCTACCCGTCAAAAAGAAGGATGATGATTTTCAAACAAACATTAACTACCGGGAGCTGAACAAGCTAACGATCAAGAATAGATATCCTCTGCCAAGGATTGATGATCTATTCGACCAACTGCAAGGTCCAAGCTTTTATTCAAAGATCGACCTTCGATCTGGATACCATCAGTTAAGGATAAGGGGAGAGTATCCCAAAGACAAGCCTTCAGAACTCGTTATGGACACTACGAGTTCCTTGTTATGCCGTTTGGCTTGACAAACGCACCTGCAGTCATTATGGACTTGATGAATAGAGTTTGTAAGCCGTACTGGGACAAGTTCGTGATCGTGTTTATCGACGACATCTTGATTTATTCAAGAACAACGGCGGAGCACGAGCCGCATCTAAGAGCTATTTTGGAACTGCTAAAGAAAGAACAGCTGTACGCCAAATTCTCTAAGTGCGAGTTTTGGCTGCGTGAAGTCCAATTTCTTGGACATGTGGTTAATGGAAATGGAATCCATGTTGATCCCACAAAGATCGAAACGATCAAGAATTGGGAAACGCCAAGGACGCCAACCGAGATTCGACAATTCTTGGGTTTGGCTGGCTACTATCGAAGGTTCATTGAGGATTTTTCAAGGGTCGCTCAACCATTGACGCTCCTCACCCAGAAAGATAAGAGGTTTGATTGGGGAATCAAACAGGAAGAAGCGTTCCAGATACTGAAGGATAAGCTCTGCAACGCGCCAATCTTAGCTCTACCAGAAGGTACTGATGATTTTGTGGTATACTGCGACGCATCGCGTCAAAGATTAGGTTGTGTGTTGATGCAACGCCAAAAGGTTATTGCTTATGCATCGCGTCAACTGAAAGTGCACGAAAGGAACTATACCACACATGATTTGGAACTTGGCGCAGTGGTATTTGCACTAAAGATCTGGAGGCACTACCTTTATGGTACAAAGTGTACAATCCTTACAGATCACAAGAGCCTACAGCATATATTCAACCAGAAGGAGTTGAATATGAGGCAAAGACGATGGGTTGAATTGTTGAACGATTACGACTGCGAGATAAAGTATCATCCAGGGAAGGCGAATGTAGTCGCCGATGCCCTAAGTCGTAAAGAGAGAATCAAGCCCATAAGGGTTAGAGCTTTGGAAATGATTATACGAACCGATCTTTCCTTGCGCATTCGTGCCGCACAAAAGGAAGCTCTCAAGGAAAGGAATCTTGAAGAGGAATATCTCCGTGGGATGGAGAAGCTTTTGGTACCAAACGGGGAAGGAACGTTATGTTTTGAGAAAAGGATTTGGGTTCCTCTGTTTGGTGATTTGGGGAAGGTTATTGTTGATGAAGCTCACAAATCACGGTACTCTATCCACCCTGGAGCGGATAAGATGTACCAAGACCTCAAAGATTTTTATTGGTGGCCTAGGATGAAAGGCGATGTTGCTGTTTACGTGAGCAAATGTTTAACATGCGCTAAGGTTAAAGCGGAATACCAGAAGCCTTCAGGACTTCTGCAACAACCTGAGATTCCCAAGTGGAAATGGGAACAAATCTCAATGGATTTTGTTACAAAATTGCCAAGAACGCCAAGAGGCCATGATATGATTTGGGTAATAGTTGACCGCCTAACAAAGTCCGCACACTTTCTACCAATCAAGGAGAAAGACAGCACTAATAAACTTGCGGAAATTTACATGAGAGAAATTGTCGCACGTCATGGAGTGCCTCTCTCGATCATCTCTGATAGAGACGGAAGGTTTGTGTCAAGGATATGGCAATCCTTCCAAGAAGCTTTTGGCTCACAATTGAATCTGAGCACTGCGTTTCATCCGCAAACTGACGGCCAGAGCGAGCGAACGATACAGACTTTGGAAGACATGCTGAGGGCATGTGTTATGGATTTGGGCGGTAGCTGGGATAAACATTTACCTTTGGTCGAATTTTCGTACAACAACAGCTACCACACCAGTATTGGTGTCGCGCCATTTGAAGCCCTATACGGACGCAAGTGCCGATCACCCCTATGTTGGTCTGACGCAGGTGATAGGCAGCTTGCTGGTCCCGAAATTGTCCAAGAGACGACAGACAAGATTGCGCAAATTCTTAAACGCATCAAAGCAGCTCGCCACAGACAAAAGGCCTATGCGGATCCAAACCGGAAACATATGGATTTTCAAGTTGGAGAAATGGTGTTATTGAAGGTATCACCCTGGAAGGGGGTGGCACGCTTTGGAAAGCGTGGGAAGTTAAATCCGCGCTACATTGGTCCTTTCAGAATTCTGGAAAGAATAGGACTAGTAGCATACAAGTTGGACCTACCTGCTGAACTGAATGGTGTTCACGATACATTTCATGTATCCAACCTAAAGGAAAGTCCAACTCAAGTTGACGTTGCCATTCCCATCGACGAGATTCATATTGACGACACGCTCCACTTCGTTGAAGAACCTGTTGAGGTCACGGATTGGAAAGTGAACAAGACCCGCCGGAGCAGTGTCAAGCTCGTCAAAGTTCGTTGGAATGACAGACATGGTCCTGAATTCACCTGGGAACGTGAGGACCGGATGAAAGAGAAATACCCCCACCTTTTTCCTAAGAACCCTGCTTCTACAAGCAGAACTTAAATTTCGGGACGAAATTTATTTAACGGGGGGAGAATGTGACAACCCGCACTAAACCAGGTATCCGTACGACTTAATTAATGATAAATCACTGCTTAATTACTGTGCTTGTTTGAACTAGCTGATGAACTGCTACTTGAATACTGATACATGAACTTACTTGCATCATACTTGCTTGCTGTCACTACATTATTTACATGCTGAACCTTAGTGACAAACATGATGCACAAAAAGCACAGTAGCACAATACACGGATAACCTACTGAACATGCTGATATAACCAGCATCAGGCAAACACTGCCTCTAAGGCCTGTAAGAGCCTGAAATGTTTTGCTACACTAGTAGTGAGTGTAGGGATATAAGGGTTGTGAAACTGCGTCTCTAGGAATAAGTCACAGTGACCGGATGTGCCTAAAACGTACTTTAAGTACAAAACACAGCACTTTAATAAATAATCCAGCTTCTAGCTGACTAGTAAAGTGCCAAAACATGGGGAAAATACTACTAGACACTTTCTAAAGTGTTGGAATTAAGTTGTGTCACTAAAAATAATATTAACGACACTTTAAATGAATATTTAGCACTTTAACGGATTAATATCCAACCGAACAACCAGACTCTACCCGGAACCTAAAAATATTGCCAATGATATTATTTTCACTTTTCTGAGCTAGTTAGGGTCCCCGAATACCCTAACACCCGTTATAATTTACTACACACTAATAATTAAATTAAACCTCCTAACTAAATTAACTAGCCTAAATATCTAGTTAAATTCCAACCCTATAACCCCCTTTTTCTTTTTCGACGGTTCCATGGTGAGGGGACACTCCACACTTCTTTTAATTAATTTATTGGTTTATGTTGGGTAAATGGGTGGCACAATACATGATGGATAAGGGGATATTGGTCTATTTAATTGCATAAGGAATCAGACTTCATTTCAACAAAAGACTACTCCCTTTCCCTCTTTGTGTGTTCGGCCGAGACCAAGCACCCACCACCATTCACTTTCAAATTTCCATCAAGCCATTTCTTATACATCCTAAGGTGTTAGAGGTCCAATAAGCAAGCTCGGTGCACTCGGAAGTTCAAGGACCGCTCTTGTATTCTTTTATCCACCACTTTTACGCCTTTGATCTTCCCTAGCCATGTGCTAGTTGTAAGTGTCTCTAAACACCCTATTGTTCATATCTAAAGTGGTTAATAAGAAATTTAACGGGTAAAAATCATGAACACTAAGATCAAAGTTTAAAAGTCTACTAAAAGTAATAAACATGGTGGTTAATAAATGAATGTTAGTGTAAAACTTTTGAAACTAGTTTTGTTATGATTATTTATTGTTGTTGATTGCTAGTAGTAGTTCGGATCGTCATCTAACCCGGCTAAGTCGTGTTCATGGAGCATGAACTAGTGTATGTTTAAGTGTGAAAATGATTAGATGACGAACACTACTACTTATTAACATGAACTTGTGTAAAAACAATTTTTCTTATGAAAAGGAGTTCTAAACTAGTAGATCTAAAGATCTACAAGTGGTATTTTCGAAGAACCAACCGTAAGACGAAACCATGTTTTAAACCGGATCTTTCCTAAACTAAAGGTGTTTTTGTGAACAACCAAGTGTGTAGACACTTGTGTAACAAAAGGTTTTAACGAAGAATTATTTTTGAGATTTTTGACAAGAAGTTGTAAACTTACACCTTCTTTAAAAATAAGATTTTCGAGAAACCGATTTCAATTATAAAAATAGAAAGATCTATTAAAAATAATGGGGAGTTACTACACACTTTTACACAACCCACAAGTTCATGTGTTCGGGATATTTTTGAACTAGTATAATGTTGGAATATTGTTTGTTGTTGATGGAGAAAATTGTTGGTTGAATTTATAAAAGAAAATGATACGCTTGAAAGCGTGGCCACCTCCAGTTACAGAGGAAACTCTGGCGAAATTTTTCTAAAAACCTAACACTTAGAATTATTTACACAACAAGTGT
>JARYGA010037282.1:0-63782 GCA_030545235.1 Helianthus tuberosus
AATCTTTGGCAACTTTTTATTTGGGTATGTACTAATGACTTTAATAACTAGTTTTTTATATTAAAGGTGAACTTTACTTAATAATTTCTTCATGTTTTGTTGATTCATTCATTCGTGTCTTTACGGTCTTTATAAACCGCGTTAATTGCCTAGAAGGGGGTTAGATGGGTGTTTGGGTAAAGTTCTTGCCTCGTTCGGTGTATAGATCCTGCGAGGACCCAATTCAAGCTTATTAGGACTTCCCTTGAGGCAGATAACATCAAATTGGGGGAAGTAAGAACGGCTTGCAATCCCTTATTTATAAACTACTATTAAAACAATAACCCGACCTTACGGGATTGTATCCCTGCTGACTTAGACCAATTGATTGAGGGTAACGTCGCCTTCACAAGAGGGCCTACCACTTTTCGTATTAATAAGTTATTTAATTATCTTTCAATAATCTGACCTTGCGGGACTGTATCCTGCTGACTCAGACCAATAGGTTGAGGGTAACGTCGCCTTCACAAGAGGGGCCTACCACTATAACTAACATAATCTCTTAAAAAGTCCAAAGTGCAGAAATCATCAAACGATACATAAAAGAGGAGTTGGAACCAAGTGATTCTTTGTTGTCTATTTATTTTTCCTTACATTTACATCTTGATTTTCTAGTTTATCTTTTAAAACTTTCAAAACTTTTTATCAAAATTTGGTTAGATTAGAAGTTAACGATAAGCCAGTATTAAAAGCTTTTGTGTCCTTGGACGACCTTGGTATCTTCCCATCGCTATACTACATCCACGATGGGTGTGGTTGCCCTAATATGTGTAGAGTGATAGTATTGTATCGCGTTTTATAAATTTAAAGCTTGATTCGCGAGTAAAAAGTGCTTAAAATATATCTAGAATTTATACCCACACCCGCACACGTCAAGTTTTTGGCGCCGTTGCAGGGGACACAAGGATTTTGAGAAATCTTAAAATTAACGGCCTAATCATTTTAATCTTTTCTTGTTACATTTTTCTTCTTTTTCTCCCATTTTCCTACTCCCTGCAGGAATAACACAGGGCCGTGTTCGATCAACACGGGGTCCTGTCACACTTACAGTATCTGGGAAGAGCTTTTTTCTTGTTACTGGAACAGAGACACGGGGTCGTGCTACTCTTCTGATCAGGCTATTTTTTGTCTTTGTTCATAGAAAATCATGCAACTCTATATAATTCATAGGAGATACAGTCTGGTGCATGACCTCCAACTCCGACAAAGTCATAAAAGTGCCACTTGACAAACCCGAGCGCTTTTTGAGAAAAAGACTTAAAGCTAAAAAACCGACTGTCACACCCTTAAAATCCACATGCGGAGTATTACCGTGAGGCGTGTGACTGACCAGAATCTAGCCACTAATCATGTTGAACCATTATGATGAAAGTTATAAATTATCAAAATCAACACAAGTAGTCATCTATGTTTATAAGTCCAAAAATTACAGTTTAATTTTAGTAGCAGAAACATAAAGTAAACCCATTATGACGTAAAACCACAAGTTCATTAAATATACGTAACATGAAGCTTACAAACCACACACTCCAGCCAACTGCAATGTCCGTTATAGCTGTACCAAGCAACCTGCAAAGCATGGAGTAGGGTGTCAACATAAAGTTAGCGAGTTCACGAGTTCACAGTTTTCCAGTTTTATTTCCAAAAACTTATGTTGTTAATTTACTCATTTATATCATGCCATGGGGAGTTACCCCATATGTGAGCTACTAAACTCCGTAATAATACAGAAACTTTCGCAGATACGTGTTGTTGGTGTCCTGTTTGTCAATGTCTATCATCATCGACGGGTTGTCGAGGCCTATTAGTTCGCGCTCATCCTCAAAAGGCACGGTGTGAGGTTTGTGAAACTTAAAAAGTGCTACTAACTAATATCCTATTCGCCAGGCCAGGCGAATAATCAGTACAGTAAAGTGGGGACTTCGTGATAGAGTTTCGTTTAGTCCGCTTGTTCATGAAATATAAATAGCATTTACCGTTTGTCCGTTCCGTTCCCAACCATTGGGAATACATGCTTTTAGTAAAGCGTGTGAACTCACCTTTGATTTGCTCGACAGATAATTTACTTGTGTTATGTTGGTGAACCACACCCTATTATGGTTATCAATATTTATTAGGTTCGTATATAAATAATGCACGTATTCAACAAGTAACATGCGTACAAGTGGTCAAAAATATATTACCAAGTAGTTTTTAAGAACATGTTCATAATATACACTACGACATGCCATTCATCAGTTATACAACCATTAAGCACATGCGGACACTAAAAGTAGCACATTCGACACTCTACAAACTCATCAGCGTGCATAACTCAATTCACTTAAAATAGACTGTTTTGGGATGTCCGTTTACAGTACTTACGAGCTTATAAAAGTTACGATCTTCTTATATGACGTTCCCCTCAGAGGGGTTATCTTTGTGTTAAATTTTTAGAGGCTAACTCTTTACTAAAAATTCATAAAAAAATCATTTACTAAGCAACAATCAGATTCGTCACTTTTTGACTGCAGCCCACGGAAAAATTAACTTAAAAATCCTCGGTTATCCGATTGACATGATTCTAATTGGAGATTTTCATGAGCTCCTGAAGCTACCTACAGTAAAAATTTGAGATCATAACTTAATTCCTAAATTCAGTTAGGACATTCGTAATGGGCTGCAAACTCTAACAGAAAACGCAGCCTGAACCTTTAATACGGAAAAACTTATAAGACATTCAATTTTAGTAAAAAAAAATGCAATTCCTGTGGGGTTTGAAAGATATTTCCTGGAAGCACATCATAGGTTCAGGAATTGCATGTTATTGTGAAGTTATGACCCGGTTACAGCCAACTGAAGTCGTCTATAAACATCAACCAATTTCTTGTTTTCAGCTCTTAACTTTCTAACACGTGTTCGAGTGATTCCGTTAACATGTTTAACGAACAACAACGACCCTTATACACACTTATAGCAGGTTATCATCAAACTCAGATTTATTTATCACCCAAAGCATCAAGAACCAACAAGATCTAACCCAACATCATGCAAATATCAAAACTCTAATAAAGGTATGAACGCATATGTGATCATAACCTCAATCAAGCATGAATTTTAGCCATTAGCATTACATGTAATCATCATATCAGCATAATATCAACACTATACATCATCCCCTTCATCACAATTAGCAAGATTCAATCCACAACCAAAACCCTAGTTACTAATCGAACACTTATACGACCAATTCCACATTAAAACATAATTCTAGTAATCTAGCATACAAGTATTCTCACAAACGTCAAGGATTAATTAAGAAACAAAAACGCAACCATGTATAAACAGAACTTAAAACCCCAAAACAAATAACAACACTAACCGAAGAAAGATGCGACAGAGAGAGATAGAGCTCTAGCGAGGGAGAGGGTTGCGATGGATGGAAAGTAGCGACCGAGGGGGGGGGGGTCTTGTTGCAGTCGCAAATCAAGAGGCTTTTTTATTCACAAAACACTGTATGCATACATACATGTATGCGCAACACACAAAGGGTTGGGCTTGGGCAGTTTGGGCTTGTGTTCGCAATGGGCCGATAAGAAGAGGGAGGTGGCGGTTGGGTTTTTGGTTTGAGGTTGGGCCGACACTCAAAGGATGGAGTAGGAGTGACGGGTTAAGTCATGTAAAAGGGTCTCGTTTCCAACCTATATTTTGGTTTACAAAGGAGGCATATACATATATATTACTGTAAAAATTGATAATTTAAATTCAACACGTGACGTATAAAAGTAGCGTGTAACGAAACAAAAATTATAGGCGCAAAAATGAAGGATACTAACCTCAATAGTACGGGTTGTGACATCATCCCCAAGTTGAAAGAAATTTTGTCCCGAAATGTAGCATGCAATCACTGAAGAAGCTAGTGTGGTTGAGCATTTTCACGGGGTGTCACTTCCTCCCCTAGTTGATTTGGAATTTTGTCTCAACATTTAGTAGTAGCTTCAGCACTGGATGCATTATTCTTGAAAAACTGAGGATACTTTCGCATCATTTGATCTTCCCATTCCCAAGTGAATTCTTGGCCATGTTTTGAGTTCCAACGAACCCGAACAATAGGAATCTTACTACGCTTGAGAGTTATGATCTCCTGATCCATGATTTCAATGGGTTCCTCGATGAAACGGAGCTAATCATCAATCGTGAGTTCTTTGAATGGAACTACGAGTGTTTCGTCGGATAAGCATTTTTTCAAATTCTACACGTGGAAAACGTTTTGCACATCACTGAGTTCTTCAGGTAAGTTCAGTTTATACGCCACTGTGCCAATTATTTTAGTGATCTCGAATGGTCCGACATAACGCAGATTGAGCTTGCCTCGTTTACCAAAATGAACAACACCTTTCCAAGGTGAGACTTTTAACAAGACTCTGTCACCAACTTGAAATTCCAGTGGCTTCCTATGCTTATCAGTGTAGCTTTTCTGGTGGTCACAGGCTGCCACCATTCGGTTTCTGATATTAGCGATCTTCTCCGATGTTTCTAGTACAAGTTCACGGCCAGTGATTTGGTTCTTTCGAACTTCAGCCCAACAAAGAGGTGATCGACATTTCCGTCTGTACAAATGCTTCGAACGGTGCAACCTGAATAATGGTGTGGTAACTATTGTTATAAGAGATTTGCACCAGAGGTAGATGTCTTTCCCAACCGTTACTGAAATCGATGACACAAGCTCGCAGCATGTCTTCTAGGGTTTGAATTTTGCGCTCGGTTTAACCACATATTAGTGGTGAGCCGAATGATTTGTGCATAGCTTGCCACATATTAGTCGTGAAACGTAGGTCACGATCAGAGATGATGGAGATCGGCAATACGTGCCTAGAAACTACTTCCTTCAAGTATATGCTGGAAAGGTTGGAAAATTTATCGGTTTCTTTGATCGCAAGGAAGTGAGCTGACTTGGTTAGGCGGTCCACGATCACCCAAATGATGCCATACCCGATTTGAGTTCTGGGTAGACCGGTAATGAAATCCATGGAAATTTGCTTCCATTTCCACATTGGTAGCTCCGATTGTTGCAGTAACCCTGATGGCTTTTGATACTCTGTCTTGACTCTAGCACAGGTCAAGCACTTGCTAACATACTTCACGATGATGCTTTCATATTAGGCCACCAATACAAGGCCTTGGGGTCATGATATATCTTGTCAGAACCAGGATATCGAGACTTGTGTGCTTCGTCTGTCACAAGTTCTCATAGACTTCCATAGAATGGAACCCATATATGTTCCATGAAGTAGTGAATACCATCAAATTTGATTTCTAGTTGTTTCTCCATGCCCCGCATGGATTCAACTAGGAGGTTGATCGGTGCACTTTATGTACATGCTATTGAACACTTATTATACCATAAATGCACTAATATTAGTATAGAATATACTAATTTAGTTAGTTATTATATTTTTGTGGGTTGATTAATATATGAGTTAAAATATTGTAGCTATGTAAAAAACAACTAAAATAATATATGTATAGTTATGGTTAAAAACGTTCACTTGATAAATCATGACCAATCATATGCATTTGCTCAAAATTGATATTATTTATTATTTAATTGATTTATATTAGAACTGAATGCATGATTGTGGATGAGCTTCAAAGAGCAGTTAATAACTTTGGGCTCTAGTTATTGGTTCGGTTCACAAATACAACTCGGGGGACCAGCTTATTCCGGTATCCAAATCGGTCCCCGGGGTTTGGAAGGATATAGGTTGCATGGACCCGGAACTTCATATGTTGGGAATTGATATTAAGCAGAATCTGATCGAAAATAATGGCATCTGGAAATGGTGGTCTAGCTCAGACGATAACTTCTCGGTTAAGCAGGTTCGAAGCGATTTGGAAGATAAACTGGGGGCCGATTCGGGCTGTATTCCGGGCTTTGATTGGATCTCTTGGCACCCTCCCAAGGCCAATCATCTTCTGTGGAGAGCAACTCTCGGTAAGATCGCGTCAAAAGTTGGTTTAGCCCGTAGAGGTATTACTTTCGCCGATGTATCTTGTCCTCGCTGCGGTTTAGGTGAAGAAGATTCAGACCACATTTTCTTTAATTGTTTGTTGGGAAAAAGCATATGGTGGAACATTCTCTCCTGGATTCGGATTCGGTTTCCTATTCACTGTGAAAGTATGGATGATTTGTTTAGATACATTAAAGAGGTCCCAGGAGGAAAGGTATGGAAGAAATTGGTTCGCTCTATAGTGATGGCTACTGTATTGAGTATCTGGAGCGCTAGAAACGCGAAAGTGTTTGAAGATAGATTCATTCCCATTATGAAGACCGTGGAGCTCGTGAAAGAAGAAGCCTTTCTTTGGATATGCAACCGTTCAAACCTAAAAAGGCCAACCTGGGATAAATGGAGGTCGTTTGATGTAGTTGACATGTTGTAATCCCTTATCCTGTTGCTTTGTTTTTGTCTTTCCTTTCCTTTGTTTGTTGTATCACAGTTTCTTGCTGGCTCTTTATATTCATATATAAAGTGGGTTTGCCGTTCAAAAAAAAAAATTAAAATAAAAGTCATGGGATTTGATGAAAAAAAGAAAGTGGACTAATTTGTTTTGGGCTGAAGGAAACGGGATTTGATGGACTTTCATTGGCTCATAAAGCTAAATAGATCCATATGAAATTGAAGAAGGCGGTGGCAGATTATTATCGTATATAATTGCATATAATAATTCTTTTGGGGGGAATCTTTTGGGTGAACAGCTAAAGGAACAGGAGGGGACGCAGGGTGAAGGTTGCCGCCTTTTGGTGGGTGTACACGGTTCAAGGCATGAGAGATTAGGTGGCTTTCTTCAAGAGTACGGTTCGTAGGGTTTAATACTTTTTCTCAGTTTATTCATGTTTGGATTTGTTTTGACATTGAAGACGCCTATAAATAATTTGATGTGTTGGTTTATTTAAACTATTTGCATATGTTTTGAGTGCTTCCTTTATAACTTGCTCGGTTGATGACAAGACCTTGTAGCTTGTTAGGTGACATAGAGTAGATTGACTCACATTAGTAAATAGGGTAATTGAATTGTAAAAGATCTGATGACAAAGAGTTGTTTTTTTATTACCACTTAAATTAACCGACTTTTCAGCATCGTGTCTATGTGATGTCCAATTAACGATTAAACTGAGTTTGGTGTAAACCTAGAATCTGAGACTTGAAGGACGTTACCTCTATCTCTTGTGACTTTCCTCGGATGATTGATTTATTGATTTTCATATTAAACTCTGTTTTTCTGATTCTTATTAACTAGTAAATCTTGACCACTTGTGTTGATTTTGTGAAACGTTTATTATATTTGAATTGTTTGTCGTTTATCAAGCGTATTGGCGGTTTCCTTGCATCGCTAGCGGGTTGGTAAATTGGTAGGTAATTGGTACAATCAAACGGGTTATTAGGTTGTATAGTGAGTCTTAAAAACTATGCCTAATAATTAATCAAAATCATTAATTCTAAGGCCATGTCTATGTGGTGTTATGAATCTGTAAACGGGTTTTTGTGTTAAACTTGCAATCGAGATTCCGGGTGGGGTTACTTTATAACTCTTTTCTAAGTTAATTAATTAGATAATTTAGTTAAACACTAACCACATATTCCTTGTGGATACTATACCCTACTTACGCTATTTACTTAGTTTAATTAGGTTTTTGCATGACCCTTATGACACTCATCAGAGGTTCTCCTCCTTTAGTGCTTCAACTTGAGCATTGTGAATTTGCTCGGAAAGGTTCGAATGGATTGTAAGTTGCAATGTACGAACACATTTAGGTTTGGTCTCTTTTCGGCTGATGGCGACAGCCACAATGCTTGCCTCGCCTAGAAAATAGTTGTTCACACACTTGTAATCGTTTTAGGAGTTCAACCTATCGGTGTTACCGCATGGTCAATACTTTTGATGGAGGATATGTCGGACGCTCTTGTGATAGGTATAAATCAGGCACTTGGTACCGTACAAGTAGGGTCTCCTTATCTTGAGTGCGAACGCTACCGTTCCCAGTTCCCGTCGTGGGTAGTGTAATTCTTTTCGTGAACTTGGAATTGTCGAGTTACGTAGGCAATGATTTTTCTCCCGTTACTTCAGCTTGTAATCGAGTACTTGGATGGGTATAACAAGCAATGAATTCATTGGTGCCTCAGACAGGATAGGATAGGTGCACCTCATAGCTTATGCTTCAATAGCTGAAATTGTGGATCCCTAAGCATCTCTCTATTAGTAGGTGAGACTCTTTCAAGCTACGCCATGAGAGGTCGAGTATGTGATCGAGAAAAGTGGGCTTCACGGTGTCAAAAATCGCATGTTGAAAACGTAGCGTATGGTTGTTTGTTTCGTAGAAGTTCCAGGTTAAGGCGTATGTGCTGCTCGTGTTCTTACTGGCTCTCGGAGTAGGTTCAGATGTCGTCGAAGAAAACAAGTGACAAATTTGTCAGGGTAGGGTTTGCACACATAGCACATGAGATCCATGAAAACTGTGGGTGCGTTTGTTTGTTCGAACGTCATGACCAGGAACTCGTATGGTCATATCGGGTTCTAATGGCAGTCTTTAAGATGTCTTCGCCTCTGAGGTATCCTTGGCTTGATGTTCCTCAAGTAACGTACGTAGGGGGTAATTCATCCAAGTGAGGTTTCGCGCAAAATAGTGTTGGATAAGAATTATGGCGTTCATGATGCATAACATGATAAGACGTGAAAACATACTAAAGTGTAGCTGTAATCGATGTGTTCAACTTGATGCAAAAACGTTTTGGGGTCGGTAGTAAGAGTTTATCCGTTTTCGAGAGTGTAGTTGGTAGTACGCAAGTGGTGAAGGAATAGATATAAAGAATATTATTCTCCGAGAAAAGTGTTACGTCGATAGTGTTGACAAAACAAAGACTGACCAGAGTAGAACAGTTGTCGTACGGGTTTGTAGTGTTAAGGTTTACTGAAACATCTGGCAAAGTTTTCGAGTTCCCTCATGTGCGAGGAAGGGATAATTCACCGTGATTCATGACCTTAAATGTGTTTGTGATTTATCAAGTCAGTAACCAATCAAATTCGAAGGAGTCATCTTAAGTTGTGCGGATGAATTCGAAATAACGTCTTTGTCATCAATAGGTTCAAGAAATGGTCACCAATGATCGAAAGTCGAGCTTATCAAATTTTCTAAACTAGAGCAAATTCTTAAAAGGGTCTCCGCATGGAGAAGAGAAGATGTAGTGTCACTGTGGTAAAGGAAATGGGGATTTGTCTAAGTCAATAACAGAATTTAGACATCACGTCAAACAATAAATGTCGGCCAGTACAAAGGCTTGGGAAAAAATCCACATAACAAGGAAAACTCTCTTGGAATAACGACTTTTGCAATGAAGGGGGTAAGTTGAATGTTTAGATCATCGCGTTCAATTGTGGGATGACTAATTTGTATCTCCGTCTTCCAATGTCCTTAAGACCATCGAATCATTAGTAGGCATCCATTTGCAGAGTTGGGTATATTAAGGTGTAAATCAAGTTAGACTAAGGATTAGCCACATAACAGGGTAATGGGGGTTGCCTTGTAATCGATGTGGATTATGATATGGTTGTTAGTGTTTCGCTATTTTGGTTGTGAATCGAAGGAATGGGAGGTTGGTTATGCTCAGGTGAGGAATTAAGCGAAAAACAAAGAATCCGACAAATAACAGAGAATTCTAACAATTAATCTATTCATCGGCTGCAGCTCCAGCAGCGGTTGACATCGACAATGGCACAGAATTAAAGTTCATTGCGTCACGTTCATGCGGATATATCGTTTGTCCAAAACGTATTTCAGGTGATAGGGTTTCGATCTGCGCGATGACAAACACACAAAACTATAACTTCCAGCCACTATTTCATTTTACGACGACTGTAGCAATAGTTTCAGGCGACGGAGATAGGTGGAGATAATGGGGTTCGTCAACACAAATGCGTGGACATATTATTCACCTAAATTCGAATTCGTTTGGGTCTTTTCTGGTCTACTCGAATATTGACGCGTAAAACCAAACGCATGGAGAGTCAGATTTGTGTTCTAGCAGCAGCGGCAGTGGCGGCGTTAGTGGATGACGCCGATAATTTTTAGATGTTGGGCATGTCGAGACGATCGCATGGATAGGTAGAACGCAAGAAACAGATGTCGTATGGTCAAGTTATGGCTAAAACAAGATTTTACTCGCATTTTTGTTTCAGGAGTTCAGAGTAAAATAGTCGCGCCAAGGGTGACACGTACGCAAAGGTATGACTCCGTAGAAACTTATATTCATTACTAGGGGTTATTTTGGAATGTGAGAAAAATGTCGATGAAGACTTTTGGGACGTTTTGCAGTAATGTTAAATCATGGGTATCGTACGCGAATGGACGTGTTGGTTATATTGTTTGTGGCGGTTCTAATTGGAGCTTGCAAACTTATGATTTGGAGTAAATGGGTTGGGTATTGTGGTTGAGGTGGTGGTTCAGGAATGACTGGTTCCTTGCCACTCGCGTGTTATGGTTTCGAATTAGAGTTAGGGGAATTCATTCTCACCTAAACTATATCGTGTTTACATATTTAGTTCGCAAATAGGTCATGGGATTGTCAAAATAATGCACATGTAGATTCCAAGTAATACAAGTACAATGTATGCATCTAAGTATGACGAACCTTGCAATCTGGGGTGTGGTGTCATTGTGGTTTTTCAACAGAGAACGGTTATAGTCTAGTTTTCAAAATAATTTATATTTTAAACTTTATTCACTATAACCAATGGCTCTGATACCAATCTGTCACACCCTCAAAATCCACATGTGGGGTATTATCGTGAGACGTGTGACTGACCAGGATCTAGCCACTAATCATGTTGAACAATTATGATGAAAGTTATAAATTATCAAAATCAACACGATTAGTCATCTATGTTTATAAGTCCAAAAATTATAGTTTAATTTTAGCAGCAGAAACATAAAGTAAACCCATTATAACGTAAAACCACAAGTTCATTATATATATATGTAACATGAAGCTTACAAACCACACACTCCAGCCAATTGCAATGTCCATCGTAGCTGTACCAAGCAACCTTCAAAGCATGCAGTAGGGTGTCAACATAAATAGGCGAGTTCACGAGTTCATAGTTTTCCAGTTATATTTCCAAAAACTTCTGTTGTTAAATTACTCATTTATATCATGCATGGAGAGCTACCCCATATGTAAGCTACTAAACTCCGTAATAATACCAAAACTTTCGTACATACGTGTTGTTGGTGCCTAGTTTGTCAATGTCTATCATCATCGACGGCTTGCCGAGGCCTATTAGTTCATGTCCTTCCTCAAAAGGCACGGTGTGAGGTTTGTGAAACCTAAATAGCGCTACTAACTAATATCCCATTCGCCGGGCCAGGCGATTAATCGGTACAGTAAAGTGGGGACTTCGTGATAGAGTTTCGTTTAGTCCGCTTATTCATGAAATATAAATAGCATTTAACCGTTTATCCATTCCGTTCCAACCACCGGGAATACATGCTTTTAGTAAAGTGTGTGAACTCACCTTTACTTTGCTCGGCAGATAATTTACTTGTGTTATATTGGTCAACCACACCTGATTATGGTTATCAATATTTATTAGGTTCCTATACAAATAATGCAAGTATTCATCTACACGTATTCAACAAGTAACATGCGTACAAGTGGTCACAAATATATTACCGAGTAGTTTTTTAAGCACATGTTCATAATATACACTACGACATACCATTCATCAGTTATACAACCATTAAGCACACGCGGACACTAAAAGTAGCACATTCGACACTTTACAAACTCATAAGCGTGCATAACTCAATCCACGAAAAATAGGCTATTTTGTGATGTCCGTTTACCGTACTTACGAGCTTACAAAAATTACAATCTTTTTATGTGACATGCCCCTCGTAGGGGTTATCCTTGTGTTAAAATTTTAGAGTCTAACTCTTTACTAAAAAAATATAAAAAAGAATCATTTACTAAGCAGCAATCAGATTCGTCACCTTCTGACTGCAACCCATGGAAAAATTCATTTAAAAATCCTTGATTATCCGACTGATGTAATTCCAGTTGGAGATTTTCAAGATCTCTTGAAGCTACTTGTAGTAAAAATTTGAGATCATAACTCAATTCCTAAATTGAGTTATGACATTCGTAATGGGCTGCAAATTCTACTAGAAAACGCATCCTGAACCTTCAATACGGAAAAAATCACAAGACATTCAATTTTAGTCGAAAAATGCAATTCCAATGGGTTTTTAAAGATATTTCTTGGAAGCACACCATAGGTACAGAAATGTCACGTTTTTGTTAAGTTATGACCCGGTTACAGCCAACTGAAGTCGGCTGTAAACATCAACCAGCTTCTTGTTTCCAGCTCTTAACTTTCTAACGCGTGTTCGAGTGATTCCGTTAACATGTTTAGCGAACAACAACAACCCTTATATACACTTACAACATGTTATCATCAAACTTAGATTTATTTATCACCCAAAGCTTTAAGAACCAACAAGACTTAACCCAACATCATGCGAATATCAAAACCCTAATAAAGGTACGAACACATATGTAATCATAATCTCAATCAAGCATGAATCCAACCATTAGCATTACATGTAATCATCATATCTGTCACACCCCTAAAATACCACATGCGGTAACCCCGCTAGGCGTGTGACGTACCAGGATCTAGCCATCAATCACATTGAACTAACCATAAGATGTTTAACAAAATTCCCATTCATTAAGTAGAATATTCATAAAACATAATCCAAGTTAAATAGTGACAGCCGGAAGCAAATAGTAAAATACTGTTCAATGTTTCAAAAACCAATGTATGCAAAATCAGTAAACAAGACTTGTAATCCAAGCAACACGACCCATGACCACTCCAGCCATCCAGATAGCAAGTTCCCCATCCAAAGCACCTAACGACCTGCGAGCATGCAACAAGTGTGTCAGACTACACTAGTGAGTCCACAGTTGTCACACCCAAACCGATGGCGGAAACATCGGGGTATGACACTGAGCGAAACAGATTGTCCAGAAGTTTCCATAACAATTATCAATCAATTTAAAGTAACATGTCCCATACCATGTCTCAAAAGGTAAACAAATTATTACAGACAAAATCTAGGCAAATAGTTCTATTCTGACAACTCAGATTTTTCAAATAGAATAATTGTTTATCTGCTTCTAGAGACTCTTGATTTCCTTTGTACAGACAACTATTTGTTGGCCTCTAGAGCCTTATTCTAGCCTCGATTTCCTAGCAGATAAGCATCCTAAGCACCTATCACATACTTTAAAGTAAAAGTTAATACACATAGTGTAAACGTGAGCATACAAGTTTGATAATAGCATAAAGAGTTCGAAAGCGTTACGTATAACCAGCACGTACACAGAGTGAAATGAGGCATGTTAGTTATCGACATGAACTTATCGATACCAATGATTGCGGGTTGACTGCCCAAGGCAGTTCGTAATACATGATCACCACAGTAATCCATACAAATAATTGTCCTTAACAACCCCCGAGTGAATGGGTGCTGAGTCCAAACTAATAGTACTACCGTTGCTAAGGCAGGTAGATAGCATTCCGTGTGTAAACATAACAAACAAGCATTTATTTAGTCACGTATAACATGTGGTAACGGTTAGCGTTTAAATAGTGTTGAGTAGTGTGTTCGATGTGATTTAGAATATGTAACGTATGTAACACCCAAAAGTGCGTAAAGCAAAAAGGGATCGAGTATACTCACAGTGATGGATGGATTGAAGGGAGTGCTAGAGAGTAAGGTTAGCCTGAACAGATTGATAGTAATACGATAAGAGATGCGTAAAACGATGCAAAGTATCAGTGGCTCGGACAGCAGTTCGGTCGGATGGTAATCCGATCGGACGGTCCAGTCGTGCGGATGACAATCCGTTCGGATGGTCATCCGGTCGGACAGTAGTCCGGTCGGATGACTATTCGAGTGGATTGTTTCTTCCTTTGAGAAGGATGTGTTTGTGTATGATGGCTTGACTTTTGAAGCTTTCGTTGTAGCATTTTGAAAACATTGAAGTATCTCTCTACCTTTCAACTCGGTCGATCGAACGGTCAGTCGTGGGGATGACAATCCGCTCGGATGGTTATCCGGTCAGACGGCGACTTGGGAGGTGAGGTTACTTAGTGGGAACAAATCCACACCAGGGTGTCACTCGCTCGGACGGTTGTCCGGTCGGGTGGCATCCATGGTGCATTGAACACGTTGAAAAATGTTTAAGTGTTAAAGTCCAAGTATCTCATGATCCGAAGAGTAATTCGGTCGGGTGGTAATTCGACCGGATAGTAACTCATTCAACACTCAGACTTCGGATAAAATTGGTTAAGTGTGGGACCCAAGATGTAGGTCGTTCGGACAGCCGGCCGTTCGGATGGCTTATCCGTTCGAACAGTAGTCCGGTCGGATAGCACTCCGTCCCGGTTGTTCCGTTCGTCTTTCACTTTGTTATTTTGATTGTTTGTCGTTTTATCGAGACGTTTTGACAACATTTTAACCAACAGAACCCCATCTTGACCCAAGTGACCTGATCAAACAGGAATCACCCTAGTTCGACCAGTTAACCGGTTCAAGAGTTTCCTAGTCAAATTACTTTTAATCCCAACAATTATATCTCGCGCTATCTCTTCTCCTCCAATTATCATACCATTTCGATTGCGATTGAGTTTCGATTGATACCACAACACAACATAAATAAACATGCACAAGTAACACGTAAGGCACACACACGTATAACAATAACCAAAATGCGTATTTCGAGTTGCGAGTTCGATTGCGATTCGATGTCGATTAAATTGGATTGATTAGCATTTAGTTACTTTATCGCATTGTTACTTCCTATAGTTCATAGTCGTATGTCGATTAAATAGCGAATAACACACGTCGATTATTGTAATTATTGACACTTACTCCACATAATACAACTAAAATAAACATATAAAAGAAATTCACTTCAAGTTAATGTCGCGAAATCGGTCGTTGACTTTGACCTTGACAAACAACTACGGGTACTTCGCCTTCATGTCGCTTTCGAGTTCCCAAGTGAACTCTGCGCCTCGTTTACCTTCCCATCGGACTTTCACGATAGGAATGCGCGAGCGTCTGAGCTGCTTGGTTTGGCGATCCATGATTTCGACAGGCTTCTCCACGAAGTGTAGTGTTTCGTTTACTTGCAGGTCATCGAGAGGTATGATTAAATCATGCTCAGCCAGGCACTTTCAGAGGTTTGACACATGGAAAGTCGGGTGGAGGTTACTAAGTTCTCCGGTAGTTCGATTCTGTAGGCGAATTTCCGACCCTTTCCAGAATCTTAAAAGGTCCAACATATCGAGGCGCTAGTTTCCCTTTCTTGCCGAATCTGACCACACCATTCCAAGGTGATACCTTTAGGAGTACGTAGTCGCCAACGTCAAATTCAAGGGGCTTGCGTCATCTATCGGCGTAACTTTTCTGTCAACTTCGAGCTTTCAACATGTTGTCTTGAATTTGGAGGACTTTGTCAGTCGTTTCTTGCCATAGATCAGGACCGGTTAATTGCGAGTGACCGATCTCGTGCCACACAATAGGCGATCAACATTTTCTTCCGTATAAAGCCTCGAATGGTGCCATTTGAATGCTGGAATGATAACTGTTGTTATACGAGAATTCGACTAATGGCAGGTATGTATCCCAATTACCACCGAAGTCTATGACACACGAACAGAGCATGTCTTCAAGAGTACGAATCGTTCTTTCGGTCTGTCCGTCGGTTTGAGGGTAGAAAGCGGTACTTAGATTACCGAGAGCCGTTTGAAACGTTTCCCACAGTCGCGAGGTAAACCGAGCATCACGGTCAGAGATGATGTCACGAGGCATCCCATGATAACAAATGATCTCGTTGGTGTAGATTCGGGCTAATCGTTCTACCTTGTAGTCTTCCCGTATTGGCAGAAAGTGAGCTGATTTGGTCAAACGGTCAACGACAACCCAGATGCTGTCGTGACCTGATGAGGTGTGCGGAAGCTTTGTTATGAAGTCCATAGCTATACTTTCCCACTTCCACATAGGGATTGGCGATTGTTCGGGTAAGCCAGAGGGTCTTTGGTGTTCAGCCTTAACCCTTGCACAAGTCAGGCATTTTCCAAAGTAGAGAGCAATATCCCTTTTCATGCCGGGCCACCAGTACTTGTAGCGAAGGTCCTGGTACATTTTGTCGGCACCGGGATGAATAGAATACCGGGATTTGTAGGCTTCGTCCATCAAAATCCGTCGCATATCGGTCCGTTTAGGGATCCAAATTTGGTCCAGAAAGTGGAATATCCCATTCGACTTATTTACAAGCTGCGCTCCATCGTGGTAGATTCTTTCCTTCTTCAGAGTGCGTTCATTAAAACATGCATGCTGAGCTTCGCGGATGAGAGTTTCGTGGTCGTATTGGGCTTGGACATTGCGGATGCTGAGCAAATAACTCTGTCTGCTGAGAGCGTCGGCAACAACATTCGCTTTGCCTGGGTGATAACGGATCTCACAGTCGTAATGGTTGAGAAGTTCTACCCATCGGCGTTGGCGCATATTATGTTCCTTCTGATTAAAGATATGTTGTAGGCTCCTATGATCGGTTAAGATCGTACACTTTGTACCATACAGGTAGTGTCGCCAAATCTTTAAAGCAAAAACAACTGCGCCTAGCTCGAGATCATGGGTTGTATAGTTCTTCTCGTGGATTTTGAGAAGCAATACACATAGTGTAAAGGTGAGCATACAAGTTTGATAATAGCATATAGAGTTCGAAAGCGTTACGCATAACCAGCACGTACACAGAGTGAAATGAGGTGCAGAAATGTCACGTTTTTGTTAAGTTATGACCCGGTTACAGCCAACTGAAGTCGGCTGTAAACATCAACCAGCTTCCTGTTTCCAGCTCTTAACTTTCTAACGCGTGTTCGAGTGATTCCGTTAACATGTTTAGCGAACAACAACAACCCTTATATACACTTACAACAGATTATCATCAAACTTAGATTTATTTAGCACCCAAAGCATTAAGAACTAACAAGACTTAACCCAACATCATGCGAATATCAAAACCCTAATAATGGTACGAACACATATGTAATCATAACCTCAATCAAGCATGAATCCAACCATTAGCATTACATGTAATCATCAAATCTGTCACCCCCTAAAATACCACATGCGGTAACCCCGCTAGGCGTGTGACGTACCAGGATCGAGCCACCAATCACATTGAACTAACCATAAGATGTTTAACAAAATTCCCATTCATTAAGTATAATATTCATAAAACATAATCCAAGTTAAATAGTGACAGCGGAAGCAAATAGTAAAATACTGTTCAATGTTTCAAAACCCAATGTATGCAAAATTAGTAAACAAGACTTGTAATCCAAGCAACACGACCCGTGACCACTCCAGCCATCCAGATAGCAAGTTCCCCATCTAAAGCACCTAACGACCTGCGAGCATGCAACAAGTGTGTCAGACTACACTGGTGACTTCCCGGTCCATAATTGTAATAGGTTCCTAGAAAAACTGCAACTTATCGTCGATTTTCAGCTCCTGAAATGGTACTACAAGTGTTTCGTCGGACAAACACTTCTTCAACTGCGAAACATGGAAAACATCATGAACGTTACCCAACTCCGCAAGTAACTCGAGCTTGTACGCCACTTTACCAATTCGTTCCAAGACTTTGAATGGCCCAACATAGCGTGGGTTAAGTTTGCCGCGCTTCCCAAAGCGCACCACGCCCTTCCAGGGCGAGACTTTCAACATTACACGATCGCCTACAGTGAACTCCAAGGGTTTCCTACGGTTGTCAGCGTAGCTTTTCTGATGGTCGCGCACCGCTGCCATACAATTTCTTATCTGGACAATCTTTTCTGAAGTTTCGAGAACAAGTTCTGGACCTGTGACTTGGCTGTCACCCACCTCAGCCCAACAAAGAGGAGAACGACATTTCCGGCCGTACAACGCTTCAAACGGAGCTGCCTGGATGCTAGTGTGGTAACTGGTGTTGTTGGAGAACTCGATCATCGGCAAGTGTTTCTCCCAACCATTACCAAAATCGATGACGCATGCTCTTAGCATGTCTTCAAGCGTTTGGATGGTTCGTTCGCTTTGACCATCCGTCTGTTGGTGATAAGCAGTGCTCATGTCGAGACGTGAGCTGAATGATTTGTGCATCGACTGCCACAAATCCGAGATGAAACGCGAATCACGATCCGAGATAATGGAGGTTGGCACCCCGTGCCTAGATACCACTTCCATCAGATAAACAGCCGCAAGTTGTGAGAACTTATCCGTTTCCTTGATTGCTAGAAAATGTGCTGACTTCGTGAGATGATCAACGATCACCCAGATGGTATCGTTTCCGCTTTGAGTCCTTGGCAAACCAGTGACGAAATCCATAGCAATCTGCTCCCATTTCCACATGGGTATTTCTAGTTGTTGCAGCAGGCCTGAGGGTTTCTGATACTCTACCTTGACTTTTGCACAAGTCAAGCACTTACTCACATACGTCGCGATGCTAGCTTTCATCTTCAGCCACCAGTACAAGACTTTGAGATCCTGATACATCTTATCCGAACCCGGGTGAATAGAGTATCGAGACTTGTGCGCTTCGTCCATCACAAGCTCCCTAAGATTTCCAAACAAAGGAACCCATATCCGTTCCATGAAGTAGAGAATACCATCAGATCTCTCTATAAGTCGTTTATCCATGCCCCGCAAATATTCAGCTTCATAGTTTTCTTCCTTCAACGCTTCGGTCTAAGCCGAATGAATCTGGTCAGGTAGGTTAGAATGAATGGTTTGTTGCAAGGCGCGAACACGTTTGGGTTTTGATTCCTTTCGACTGAGAGCATCCATGACAACGTTAGCCTTACCCGGATGGTACTTGATTGCACAGTCATAGTCGTTTAAAAGTTCTACCCAGCGACGTTGTCGCATATTCAAATCCTTCTGGTCGAAGATATGCTGAAGGCTCCTGTGGTCGGTATAAATAGTGCATTTAATACCGTACAGGTAATGCCTCCAGATTTTGAGCGCAAACACCACCGGTCCCAACTCTAAGTCGTGTATCGTATAATTCCTCTCGTGAACCTTCAACTGTCGCAAGGCGTAAGCTATCACCATCTCGTGTTGCATCAACACGCAACCGAGACCCTAGATGGAAGCATCACAATATACCACAAAATCTTCTTTGCCCTCAGGTAAAGATAAGATCAGTGCACTGCAGAGTTTCTGTTTCAAAAGTTGGAAAGCATCATCCTACTTGTTTCCCCATGAATACATAATGCCCTTCTGTGTCAACGAGGTAAGAGGTTGAGCGATCTTCGAGAAATCCTTGATAAATCTTCGATAATACCCAGCGAGAGCAAGAAATTGTCGTACCTCTGAAGAATTCTTGGGTGCCACCCAATTCCTGATAGCATCAATCTTAGCAGGATCCACGTAAATCCCCGATTCGTTCACGATGTAACCAAGGAAGTGTACCTCTCGAATCCAGAAGTCACACTTAGAAAACTTCGCGTAGAGTTGCTCCTTCCTCAGGAGCTCCAAGATCAGACGTAAGTGTCGCCCGTGGTCTTCCTTGCTCTTAGAGTAGATCAAGATGTCATCAATAAAAACAATAACGAAGTTGTCAAGATACAGTTTACACACACGATTCATGAGGTCTATGAAGACTGCTGGTGTGTTTGTCAATCCGAATGGCATAACCAAAAACTCATAATGTCCATATCGCGTTCTAAAAGCTGTTTTTGGAACATCCTCCTCTCGGACTCTCATTTGATGATAGCCCGACCTTAAATCGATCTTCGAATAAAAACTTGACCCCTGCAACTGGTCAAACAAGTCGTCGATACGCGGCAAAGGATAACGGTTCTTGACTGTCACCTTGTTGAGTTCTCGATAATCTCTACACATACGAAAGGACCAATCCTTCTTCTTCACAAATAAAACTGGGGCTCCCCAAGGTGAAGAACTGGGTCGGATAAAACCTCTATCCAACAGTTCTTGAAGTTGGTTTGACAGCTCTTGCAACTCTCCTGGTGCAAGACGGTAAGGAGCACGAGCAATTGGAGCTGCTCCTGGCATAAGATCAATCTGAAATTCCACCTGGCGATGCGGAGGTAAACCAGGTAACTCTTCAGGAAACACGTCAGAAAACTCACGAACAATTGGGAGGTCCTCGATCTTCCTTTCTTCAGGTTGTGAATCGTTAACAAGAGCTAGGATAGCAGGGTAGCCCTTTCGTAGACACTTCTGGGCTTTCATGGCTGAGATGATGCCGACCATGGCACCACTACGATGACCTTGAACCAACAGAGGTTCCCTACTGGAGAGAGGGATACGCACGGTCTTCTCTTTACAGAGAATTTCCGCTTGATGCTTAGACAACCAATCCATACCAACGACCACATCAAAACTTCCAAGAGTAACGGGGAGTAGGTCAATGTCAAACACTTGACCCATGAGATCAAGCTTACAACCAAAAAGGACATGAGAAGCTTCAATCGATTTACCATCAGCTAATTCTACTACATGCTTATTTACAGGAGGTGTGGGAGTCAACCCTAACTGACGACTGAACCCCAAAGACACATAACTCCAATCGGCACCAGAGTTAAATAAAACAGAAGAAAATATGTTGTTTATGGAGAACATACCGGTCACCACGTTACCTTCATTTCTGGCTTCCCCAGCTCCAATAGTGAACACCCTCCTGTGCGTACCATTTCCACCATTGTCCCCATTGTTGTTGTTTCCGCTGTTATTGTTTCCATTGTTATTGCCACCAGCATTCTGATTTAGTTGAGGGCAGTCTCGCCTGATGTGACCCTCTGCTCCACATTGAAATCATCCCTTACGATTTCCACGGTTTTGCAGGGGTTGTTGCCTTTCCTGCTGCTGTGGCGGTTGCTGTTGCGGGGTGTGCTGCTGCTGGTTCGGAAGTGAAACCCTACAATCCCTGACCATATGCCCCACTTTGTTGCACCTGTGACATACTCGGGTACATGGCCCCCGATGGTGATAGTTGCACTTATTGCACTTTGGTTGTTTCCCTGCATAAGAACCCTGACCCGAACTGTTGCCTTGGCTTTGATTAACGGAGGACGACTGACTGAAACTGCGATTGCTGCTATTGTCTGGTTGTTTCTGTGACTGATTCGGGTTTGCAACCTTATCTACATCATTCCATTTCCGCTTGCTATCAGTGGCAGGAGTAGTGGCTGCAGTAGTAGTAGCAGTGGTAGAAACACGCGGTGGTAGCAAGCCATGCTCCACCTCCTGATCTGTGATCTTGTGTGCTAAATGAATGATCATGGGCAGATCGTTAAGGTTTGCAGCTGTGACCAAGCTCTTTACTGCTGGTGCCAGGCCTTTGATGTACAACTCAATTCTTCGAGGTGGAGGTCGAGACAGGTTAGGGCACAAAATTGCTAGCTCATGAGATCGTTTCGTGAAAGCCTCGATCTCAGACCCTTCCATTTTCAGGTTGTAGTATTCGTTCTCGAGTTTCTGAATCTCATCACGGGGACATTATTCCTCACGCATCAGCTCCTTAAAATCTTCCGAAGTAGTGGCATTCGCCATCTCAATACCCAACATCTGAACCTGGGCATTCTACCATGTCAAGGCACCATCCTCGAGTGTGCCAGTAGCATACTTCACTCTATCCCCAACAGGACAGTTACACATTGCAAACACCGATTCCTCCTTCTCAAACCAATGCAGTAGCCGCATAACCCCCTTCAGTCCCACTGAACGTTTATGGCCTACAATCCATGAATGTCTTAAATATGCAAGCATGCGGATTGTTTTGATTCTAATTAGCTTGCTGACCTAAAGTCGAAAAAGAAATACAGCACACGGGTAAGAGTTGTGTACGCGACACAAGATTAAAGGGTAATTGGCACATTTCGTACCAGCTTGGTAGGCTGCCAAAGCCTCAGCCACACGTGTGTTAATCAAATTGGTCAGCTCAGTCTGGGTTATCGCAATGTGACCATGTCCATGACTCCGTCCGCTCATGATTCTATATAGGAGAAAGAGAAGGGTTAAGAGTCGAGATAAGGTAGGAGCCAAACTCACAACGATTTCTACAGATTACAAGGTACATCAGACAACAAAGCGGAACCCCTTTCACACTCGTTAGATCCCACTGGGACTCACATGCACCCCTCATTATTTTTATGTGTGCACCCACAATAATAATGCGATTTGCATGTTTATCTCAGCTCCTCCCAACTCATGCTAAAAGGTTCCTCAAGTTCTCGCAACAAAACAAAGCACCACAAACATAAACCACGAACAGCTAACGGGATATCGCACTGTGACGCTATCAATCACATAACTCAGGTAAATACACTTGAATCTAGTCTGAAATATTAAGTGTGTGCAATCGCATGCAACATCATACATAAGTGTATACTAGATATACTAGGCAATAAATAAACGAGAGACGAACCTTACAATATGGAGCTGAGTGTCATGGTCGCTTTCTGAACTGTTCGGTTATAGTCTGGTTTTATAAAAACGTTTTAAAACCTAGTTCACTATAACCAGTGGCTCTGATACCAAACTATCACACCCCTAAAATACCACATGCGGTAACCCCGCTAGGCGTGTGACGTACCAGGATCTAGCCACCAATCACATTGAACTAACCATAAGATGTTTAACAAAATTCCCATTCATTAAGTAGAATATTCATAAAACATAATCCAGGTTAAATAGTGACAGTGGAAGTAAATAGTAAAATACTGTTCAATGTTTCAAAACCCAATGTATGAAAAATCAGTAAACAAGACTTGTAATCCAAGCAACACGACCCGTGACCACTCCAGCCATCCAGATAGCAAGATCCCCATCCAAAGCACCTAACGACCTGCGAGCATGCAACAAGTGTGTCAGACTAGGCTGGCGAGTCCACAGTTTTACGAAAATGTTAACTACCAAGTGTTTAATCCATTTTGTTAACAAATCCGAAAGTAATGTTGATAATATCTCGTTACTGAACAAGACGGCTCCTGATGTATGTTTTGCCTGTTCCCCAGTGCTCCTATCAAAACACTGGGCATGACTGGGTCATTAGTACACACCCGTCCTCTACGGTACAGGGTGAGGGTGCTAGACCTAAGTAGCGCTACCAACTAATACCCCGTTACCTCTACGATAACAAAAGATGGGACTTAAGAGTGATAGGGTGAGAGTATTATCCAACATTCCAGTTTTTACCCAAATGACTTATCCCTCCCCGGGATACCCGCTGACTGTCCCAACCACCGGGACGCATGCTCAAGAGTAGTGAACTCACCTTGGATTGCTCGGTATGCTAAATTACCACCTAGTTAATCAATCAACCCTACTGAGTTTACCAATAACAATTAGTTTCACGATGTATCAATTATGCCACGTATATCAGAGATCACATTCATTACAAGCACTGCCATGCATCACCTAATCGTATACTCAATTCATACATGTGTCCATATCCCATATATAACACACAACAGTCACACAACAGTTAACAGATTCTTCTTCAGGGAATAACCATCCGACGAAAACCCTAGGTTTCGTCGAACTAAGGTGTGGCGAAACACATCATGTTTCGTCGAGATGATCTATGGCGAAACATATCATGTTTCGTCGAAATGAACTATGGCGAAAGACACCATGTTTCGTAGAGATACAGTATGACGAAAGTCTATCTTGTTTCGTCGAGCAAACAGTTACAGATTCAATCAGTTACGATTTCACGTTTTCCTAGCACTCTAATCATCATCAGCGATTTCAACATGATCAACGACCAATCATCAAGTTTCCAATTATCGTTAACATGCAACAAGGCATTAACAATCCACATATTCGAATCGGTTCAATCATAACAGTTTCATCATTTAAGCATATAAATCATTGACCATGCTATCAATTCATTGCACAGAATCTATCAAACCCTCATATGAGCACTACCACATACAAATCATCGAATTCTTAGCATACAGTTCTAGATTCACAATGTTTATAAAAACCCTAATCATACACACAAAATCACCACGTCAAGATTATCAAGATTACATCAAACAGTAGGGTTATACACTAACCGTGATACCGAAAGGCTTAGATAAATCGAGATGGAAGATGCCTGAGGTTCTCTACGATTGCCGTCGCATAGAGTTTTGCAAGGGAGGAGAGTCTCTAGGGTTTTATGCGTTTTACGTAACTGATCATAAGTTATAGTATAAAAGCGGTTGGGCCGCAAAACCTCTCTGGGTCGAGGCCCTTATCGGCGAAAGACCACCTTCGACGAAAGACCCTATCTTTCGTCGAGATATGGTTGGCGAAAGACCATGTCTTTCATCGGGATGAGTATGTGGCAAAACATTAACAATCTTAATTAAACTAATCTAAATTATGATTAACACATACAAAACTAACAATCACCACTACACACAACATTAATCATTCAGATAAACTGTACAGACACCACGTAAACCAAATTGTAAAATAGGATTGTGAGGTCAATGATGTGTAAAGGGATAGACCTTGAAATCTTGGGCTGTCATAATATCAGCAGAATATCAACACTATACATCATCCCCTTCATCACAATTAGCAAGATTCAATCCATAACAAAAACCCTATTTACTAATCGAACGGTTATACGACCAATTCCACATTAAAACACAATTTCTAGTAATCTAGCATTCAAGTATTCTCACAAAAACCAAGGATTAATTAAGCAACAAAAACTCAACCATATATAAATAGAACTTAAAACCCCAAAATAAATAACAACACTAACCGATGAAAGATGCGAGAGAGAGATAGAGCTCGAGCGAGGGAGAGGGTTGCGATGGAGGGAAAATGGGGGGGGGGTGTCTTGCTGTAGTTGCACATTGAGAGGAGAGGGAGGGAGTGTTAGGGTTTCTTTCTTGCTTTTTTTTTATTCACAAAACACTATACGCATACATACATGTATGCGCAACATACAAAGGGTTGGGCTTGGGCAGTTTGGGCTTGTGTTTGCTATGGGCCTATAACAAGAGGGAGGTGGCGGTTGGGTTTTTGGTTTGAGGTTGGTCCGAGACTCAAGGGATGGAGTAGGAGTGACGGGTTAAGTCGTGTAAACGGGTCTCGTTTCCAACTTATACGTGTCGTTTACAAAGGAAGCATATACATATATATTTAGAGTAAACTGCCAAAAATGGTCCCAGATGTTTGGTCACTTTTGTCACTTTAATCCAACTTATCTGAGTCCCTGTGGTTTCAATTTTGTTGCCTTTTTCATCCAAAAGCAAAACCTGCTCAGATTTTTCAGTTAACATCTAGAGATTTTTAAGTGACTAAAACATGTTGAAAATGACCAAAACCTTTGCCAATGACCAACACCATATTGAGAATGATCAAAACCTGTGAAAAAAAAAAACTGAATACTAACTGAAAAATCTGATCAGATTTTGCTTTTGGATGAAAATGGCAACAAAATTGAAACTACAGGACCCAGATTCAAAAAGTTTGAGTTTTGGACTAAAGTGGCAAAGATGACCAAACCTCAGGGACCCTTTTGGCAATTTACTCTTTATATTAGTGTAAAATTTGATAATTTAAATTCGGCGTGTGACGAATAAAAGTAGCGTGTAATGAAACAAAAATTATAGGCGCGAAAATGAAGGATGCTAACCTCAAAAGAACGGGTTGTCACACCGACAAAAAGCTTCAACCCAAAACCTCCCTATGGCTGATCAACGCACTCTCATGGATTACCTACGGCCTACAGTCGGTAATCTTGGAGCCGCTATTAACCCCCCTAATTTTGATACTAATAACTTTGAGCTTCGACCACACTTAATCCAAATGCTCCAAAATTCCGCCACTTTTCATGGCCTACCCGATGAAGATCCCCATTTACATATTACCAACTTTTTGGAAATATGTGATACCTTTCGGATCAACGGAGCCTCCAACGATGCTATCCAGCTCCGTAAGTTCCCTTTTTTCCCTCAAAGACTGATCAAAAGCTTGGCTAAACACCCTCCTAAGTGGGTCCATGCACACTTGGGTTGAACTTGCCCAAAAATTTCTCTACAAATATTTCCCTCCCGCTAAAACCGCCAAACTCATGATCGAGATTAACTCCTACTCTCAAGACGACGGGGAATCATTGTACGAGACATGGGAAAGGTTCAAGGAGCAATTGAGGAAATGTACACATCACGGTCTTGAACGTTGGCAATAAGTGTCCACTTTGTACAATGGACTCTTACCACACACTTGGTAAATCCTTGATTCCGGCTCCGGGGGACTCCTTAGGAATCAGCGCCCCGAGGAAATTTATAATCAAATTAAAGAAATTGCTCAGAATAGTTTTCAATGGCACACTTTTAAGGGCTCAAAATTCAAAATCCATAGCCCCGGCCGCCCAAAAAGTGGATGAAACCACTTCTTTGCAAGCCCAAATCGAAGCCTTAACTTCAAAAATAAAGAAACTTGAATTAAACAAGACGACTTTGGTTATGGCTTGGGAAGGATGCGGCGATCCCCATGAAAACTAGAGTTGTATGAAAGACTTAGAAAATCAAACGGAAGTGAAAAATTACCTAAATATCATGCCACGACCACCGAGAGCTCCAAGTAACTCTTTCACTCCTAAGTGGCGAAATCATCCCAACTTTATTTGGAGGGAATCGGGGGGTAATAAGTAACAAACTCAAAATCAGTGATCTAACTTTCTACAACAACCCTAAAATGAGCAACGAGGCTTCCAACCACAACAACAAGGAGGAAGAGAAAGGTTTGAGGACCTCATCACTAGCCTTTTCTCCGAATCCAATAAAAAGTACTCGGAAAGGTTCCTACAAATTGAAGCCGAAATTAGAAACCGCCGGGATAGCATGCAAAATATAGAAAAACAAGTAAGCCAACTTGCCCAAAATTTCGCCGAGGGACGACAAGGAGCCTTACCTAGTAACACTGAAACAAACCCAAAAGCCCAAGTAAATGTAATCAACTTAAGAAACTAGAAGGAAGGACCCAAAGTCGAACCAACACCGCAACAACCCGATTCACTCCCTATAAAAACGCCTATTACAATAACCAAGAAAATACTCAACCCCAAAATACGAAACAACCAAACCACCCCGGTCGTTTACTACGGGAAAAAACCAACGAGCAATTCACTAAGTTCGTAAGCTTGGTTAAACAACTTCACATCAATCTCCCTTTGGTGGAATTACTCACTCAAATGCCAAAATACTCCAAGTTTATGAGAGATTTCCTCACACACAAAAGGAAGATTGAATCCATTCAACAAGTCAACTTAAGTGAAGAATGCTATGCGGCACTCCTCAGCAAGCACCCTAAAAAGAAGATTGATCCCGAAAGCTTCACCATTCCTTGCTCTATTGGAGGATCTCCGATAAGCAATGCACTAGCCGACTTGGGGGCTAGCATTAAGCTAATGTCGGCCTCTATTTTTAATAGACCTGGGTTAGGCAAGCCACACCCTACAAGGATGAACATACAACTTGCGGATAGATTGTTAAAATACCCTTAAGGTGTCGTAGAAAATCTATTGGTAAAGGTCAATGAATTTGTTTTCCCAGCCAACTTTGTAATCTTAGATATGGAATACATCGAAATCTAGCGCATATTAGGAAGACCCTTCTTTGCCACCGCACGGGCCATGGTAGATATGAGCGATGGAAGATTAACATTGAGGGTTGGTGACAAGGAGATCAAGTTTGAAGTGGGACAACGAGCAGAGGATGATCCGGTAACTACATCAAGATAATAGACTCGAGCTTAGACTACGCTCTTAAACGATGCAACTCGGGATGCAAGTCATCCCGCTCGGGTAACATTTGACCGACTTTGGGTCTAGCCAAGGACTCTTATAAACGTGGCACACCATGGATGCATTCCATGGACTATCCATTAGTTAAGTAGTTTAAATCTTAGTGAATCTTTAGTTTAATGATTTTTCTTTTAAGTTGGATCTTTGTAGGAATAAACCACACCCAAAAGAAGATGAAAAAGCCAAAGGGACGTTGAAAAGGAACCCCGTGAACGTAAACCAGAGCCTCTCGCTTCAAAAATTGCAAATCGGGGTTTGTAGCACGGGGTTATGCCTACCAGGCACCCCCCCTGCCCAAATGTGTGATGTTAAAAAAAATTTGCTGAGAATGTGGCACGGGCCGTGCCCACCCTGCACACCCCCGTGTCCACCATGCTGTAAGTTTTCTGTTTCGTTCTGTTACTGGCACTTTAGCCATGGGGCCGTGTCCACCAGGCACGCCCCCGTGCCCAGTGATCAGTAACCAAAAAAATTGTTATTTCTACCCACTTTTTGCACATTTAATTCAAACAAATCCTATTTGGGACACATTGAGAACATTGTGTAATTTAAATGTGGGGGATGTTAAAACCTTAAATCTTTTTTCCTAAAAATAAGCCTTACACAAAACTCGCCTTGGAAAACTGCTAATCACCCCGAACTTTTGTAGGATCGTTTTCTGACCCGAACGAGTCGATCAAAAGAGTTTTTTCTCAATACGAGAGGCGGAAACAAACATATCAAGTTCAATTCAGCTAGAGATTCACTTTAAACTGTCTTTTGATTGATTTAACAAAGATTTACAGCGAGTAGACACTTCGGCACTCAAACCGGAAAAATAATTTCGTACCAAATGACGAAGACAAGGCAACTATTTATAGGCAAGGTAATTTCGCATGGAACGGTTCAAGCGAAATCAGTTTCACACGAAATAGTGATTTCGTGCGAAATTACCACCTAATTTCGTACGGAATAACCTATGTGTTATTTCGTGCGAAATTACCCACAAACACACTTTTCTTGTTTTGCGTGCCCTGATCTATCTAATACAATACAAGACTCGATACAAGACGAAGTCGACAGATGTATGACCAACAGACTCCCCCTCAGATGTTGACGAAGTCTTTCGTGTCGAGTCTTCAATCCTCAGTCTTTATCTATCTTCTTGAACTCTTCCAAAGTATCTGACAATGTAAAGTATCCTCAATCTATGTCTTCTGTTCATCTCTAGGATCTCCACCTGGCTCTTATCTCACTCTAATTCTCTTGATCAGATCTCTTGATTCCTTAAGTTCATCAGCATCTGCAATTTGCGTGGTATTCAGGATCTGAATTTGGCTCTACTATCTTCAGACACCCCCTTAAATTGTGCTTGGGATCCCAGTCTGGCTTCCACAGGTTCAAGGTCGTGACCTGGCTCACATCCTGCTCAGGATCAAAACCTGGCTAACCTGCACAATCTCTACCTCATAATAAATTTCACAAATTTAAAATTTGACAAATTTATATACAACTTGCAGGTATTAATCAAATCAATAAATGATTTTACAATATTAATCTCTGATGCACCACTTGTATGAATAGACTGATTTATCATTTAAAAACTTCTAATGACCACTTGTGGGCAAGATACTCAAATCTTTTTCTCAATTTAAACAAATTCTCCCAAACATGTTCATCATGTTTAGCACTTGGAATTTTGAAAATCAGCTATCCAACATCAGTTGTCGAAAATCTTTTTGAATTTTCAAAAATTTATGCTAAAACACACCGAAAATCTTTTTGGGTTTTTTATTTTAAAGAAATGCAATAAAGAAATATTTACAAACAATATTTTTGTGAGTTTGTGTAAGAGGATCATATCAGTTTTCTGAGACAAATCACCAACACCGTTAACCTTTAAACATTTTAAGTTCTAAACAATTCACTTAGATTGTCAGTATACTGATCCACTTAAATTTTCACACAAAGTTCAACTGTTTCGAGATACGAATTAATGTTTTAGAGCACTTGAACTTATTCGCGTGTCCCACCTCAGAATATACTCCCGTATCCAGATCCCAATATTCAGTCTTACATGTGAGTATACCTAGATGATATCTGTAAAGGGTTAAATGTGAGGGTCGTGAGAGCTCAGGCTATTGCTTCCGCAAAATCAGAGAGATGACGGCTTCGACTTTTGGTGTGTTCCCTTTAGAGAATCTTTTCTTCAACAGCACATGATTAGCATTTTGCAATGTTTAATCATTTTTTATGCTGAGGGGGGTGCTATATTTCAAGCAAGCGAAAAGTATTATACGGGGACTAGGCCATTGCTTCCGCAAAATCAAAAGTCCCGGGATAATACGCCAGATATCCCTAAGCATAAAGACCTAGTATCTCAGAAAGAGGGACCTTTCAAACAAGATTTCGGGGGTTACCCATATATCCGAGAGATGTTCCCCACAAGATAAGTAAGTTTGAAATTTAGGTTTATATTTCGACACAATCTACTAAATGTGCAAAAACCTACTGGCATATCATCAGTGAGACCGTTTATCACTTTTGACTTTCCAATTCTTTAGCATGCTGTGATAGTCCACTGATTTACTATCATTTCCTCTTTTTCACAACAAAACTCATTTTTGATTTTATCATGTTTTTGCCCTTTTTCAAATTTTCAAATGTTTTTGGATTTTCTGAAATTCTTACTCCCCCTAAAATTCAAAACCATATTAAAAGAAATTTGAAAACAAACCGTACAAATAAAGTGATAACTGTTGTGAATTGCTTCAAATCGCCATCCACTTGGCATAAACAATCAGAACTCCCCCTGACAACAAACTATTTTCCCATTATGATTTCAAAACACTTAAGTTTGTTTTAATCAAATGGTTTTTCCGGAAAATTAGTTTGTTGATTTTATCACTAGTAGGAATGGGGATCAATTCATCACTTTGTTTTCTCAACCACTTAAATGAAAGTTAAATCAAGTTCAACTTAATGACCTTGATTTATCTCTTAAAAGTGAAAACCTTCTTCAACCACTTGTAGGTTCACTTACCAACCATACCAATTGTAAATCAAAATATAACAATTTTAAAAACAACTACCACTTGTAGGTCGAAATATCACCGAAGTGAATTTCTCAAGAAAGATGCCGATTCCTGCTCCACTCTTACCAACCTAGGAGCTCCGGCAAGTCCTGGTTTTCAATCATAATAAGTTCTATCCCAGTCACAAACCTGGGATGATTCACCTTTACCTGGTTTCTTCATTTTCTTCTCATAAAATTCCTTTACCCCTTTGACCTTCCCGTCAACCATTTTTCCGAAAATATGTTTCACTTTGGGGTTAAAGGCTTTCTCAATATCAAATTATTTCTTTTCAAAGAAAAATTGATTTGAAATTTCAATTTTACCAACTTTTTGTTGAAAATTCTCAGCCCTCAATGGTTGAAAATTGACATCATCTATTGGCGGAACTGATGTTTCCAATTTTAACTCAACACGTGGCTCCTCTGACTTTGTGGAATCAGATTCATAGCCTGAAAATAGCTCCTCTGATTTTGACGAATCAGAATCATTGCTAGACTTATCATCAGATTTCTTAACAACCCACTTGTGGTTGTCAAGATTTGCTTTTCTCTTGTAAAACCTTTTTGAACATTCACCAACCTCAAACTTCGAATTTTTGAAAACTTTAAAAGGTTTGGTTGGTGGTTCATTTTCAACCATCTTTTCTTTCATTTTGAGAGACACTCCCTGTTTTGTTTGAATTGCCTTTGGACAATTCCTGGCAATATGACCAATTATTTTGCATTGAAAACAGGTTCTCGTTTCCTTTTTCTGAGCAACTTCTTTCTTCATTTCTTCTTGCTTCTTAGCAAGGAATTCTTTGTTTGTCTGCTTTCTGAACAATTTCTCTTTTTCTTCTTCAGATGATATTCCTGAAACAATAACAGTTTTTGGTTTATAAGTTTTTTCATTTTTATGATTTTTCGGTGGAATAAAGCCAAGACCTTTTCTTTTGAAATTACCATTATGGTTTGGTTTCTTTTGAAAACCAGAACCAGAATTGTAACCCTTTTTCTTGTTTAACCTTTGTTGATCTCTCGAGGTTCATTTTTTAGGTTTTTCAGAAAGATTTACATCTTTTATTTCAGAAATTTTAATTTCTATTAGTTTGAAAACCTTTTTGATCATTTCAGTTTTGACACCTCTTATTGGAAATTCTTCATCAGAATATAATTTGTCAGAATCATTCAAAGTATAAGCTACTTTGAATGTTTCATCATTCAAATTAGATTTTGATAACAAAAACTATTTATTGTAAACCCGTTTGCCCTTTTTGACTGTTGAATTTGACGTTTCAGACTTTGACTCTGAATTTGACTCCGACTTTGACTCCTCTGTTTCATCGTTATCCAACACCTGATCGACCACTTTCTTTATTAATTCGGACTCATGATCAGTGTCAGACGATGTGAAAGTGACATCGATGTTCTCTGGCAAATTTTCTGAAGACTCAGACTCCCACTGTAAATTGGTTGCCTTTTTGACTCTTTCTAAATTTGGATTTCTAGGAGAATATCCATTTTCAAGCAGGGGTGGACACTTGTTGTAACTGGCATCTTGTTTCTTACCAGAAATCTTCACTTCAGTATCCTTCTTCTTTTCAGAACTCTTATCTTCAGATACTTCATCTTCATCAAATGCCTTCATGCCTTCAACGGTTGGATAAATCCTGTCAATAACATAAGAAGTACATGAGTAACTTTTTAACAACCTATTTACTCTCTCTATTTCAATCCTCTGGGATTCCAGTTTCTGTTCAAGCATAACACATTTCTCAAGGTAATTGTTGACAACTTTCTGCTTTGTCATGAAAGCTCCTTGAAGTGTCTTCATTGTTGTTGCTTGTTCACTGCTTGACTGGTTGTACTGATTCATTGCCTTGTTTAGAACATCATATGATTCTTTCAATCTGTTCATATTATGAATCAAAGTACTGTTTTGCTTTTTTACTGCTTCACAATTTTCACATTTCATAGGGATCTTTTGTGCATCAGCTTCTGTATTAACTTTAAAAACTGGAACTTCTTTTACTTTTCTTTTGATCACAGGAACTTCTTCATCATCACTGCTGACTTGTTTTTTAGCTTTCTTCTTTTTCTTTTTAACTTTTCCATCATCACTGTCACTCTCTTCCATCATTCTTAAGTGCTCTTCCATTCTCCTTGCATAATAATCATCATCATTATCACTGTCTTCAGCAACTCAAGCAACAAAAGCTTTGTGATTTGGAGTTTTGTTAGGATCATAGTCATCCCAACTGAAATTTTTCCAGCTAAAACCTTCTGGTAGTCTTTCATCATCTTGATCTATCAGACATGCTTTGCTGTCAGCTGAAATATATTTACCCAACTGGATCCTTTTGTTGACTTTTTATCATCTTGATTCACCATACAAGCTCTCTTTGATGACTCCTCGATTGTCTTCCTGGCATGTGCAGTTTGTGGTTCTTGTTGTTGTTGAGCAACTTGATGATAAATTGTTTTCCGATAGTAGTCATTGTTGTTGAAGGGGTTTTGAGCTCCACTTGCTTCGCGATTTGTGCACTCTCTCTTGAAGTGTCCTTTTTCCCTGCAACGAAAACAACTTTAGATTTATCAAAACCTAAAGTAGAAACATTTGCATCGCGGAAATCATCTCTTCCCGTAATTTGTTTAAACTTTTCGGCTCTCCTCAATACACTTGCCAAGCACCACTTTATATCCATCAATTCCATCTCTTCAGCATCAATCTGATCGTAATCATCTTTTGTCAACATTGGATTCCCGATCCTTCCTGCTACTAGACTTCCATATGATTCCAGCACAGTCCCCAACAAAGACATGTGACTTTTTGCAACCTCTTCAGAAAAATTTTGATCATTTTCAAGGTTTAATACAATGTTGCATTGAAGCATTTTGCCATTTTTTGTTGTTGACAAGTTTGGATCAAATGATGGATATGAAGAAAAACTTGTTTTGCTGTTTGATCCTTTAGATGACCCTCCAGACGAACTATTAGCATTGAATGCAGTTTCAACCTTTGGTGACATGTTGGTCTTATCACTAATACCTCCTTTGTAATAAAGACTGATATCTTGTTCTCCATCAAAATCATTCATTCTTGAAATCTTTCTTTGTTCCATTTCCTGAGCTTCAAGTTTTTCAATGAACTTACTCAGTGTCAAATTACTAAAATCTTTCTTATTTCTCAACATCATGAGATATGTGCCCCAAGTTTCATGTGGCAATGCATTAGCCAACTTCTCAATCATTTCTTCATTATCTTTTGTAATGCTCACCCTCTTCATGTTGACTAACAGATTGCAATATCTTTCGATGATTTGTTTAGTGCTCTCAGTTCTCAAACCACGAAATAGATCAAATTCCTTTTTCAAAAGTGATTTTTTGTTCTTGATCATTTCTTTACTTCCAACAAACTTTGATTTTAAAGCTTTCCAGATTGAATAAGCACTTCCATTGTGTTGCAGTAAGACCAAGATATCTTCCTTAACTACTTGATGCAATAGACTAATCATCATCTTTTTATTTTTGTATTTCTTTCTATCATCAACACTTAGATCTTTAATAGCAATCTCCTCTTCATCATCATTCAATGGTCTAATATATTTTGTCTCAACACACTCCCAAGCATCCAAATAATTTTCTTGAACCCAATTTTCGAAACGCTCCTCCCATCCTTTATATTCCTTAATATTCATGAGTTTTGGCGGTTTTTGCATGGTGCCCGTTTCATTTTCCATGTTCAAGTTCTGAGTAACAGACGCCGGAGTAGTCGGGGTAGTAGCAAATGCGTTATAAAATTCCTCTTCCATGATTTAGGTAACAAGTTTCACAAAATCAGACACTTTCAAGCGAAATTCCTCAAGCGAAATAATCTCCTCAAGCGAAATGATCTCCTCAAGTGAAATGACCTGCAATACAGTTTTAAACGAAATACCAACTCAAACGAAATCAGAAATTTCAAACGAAATAGTGATTTCGTTCGAACAGACCAAACGAAATATGATTTCGTGCGAAATTAACTTGGATTCAAACGAAAACAGCCTCTTTGGAATGGAATAGTGATTTCGTATGAAATATCTCAAACGAAATTTGATTTCGTGCGAATTTAACAGTAATTTCAAACGAAATTAATCACAAAATGTAATTTCGTGCGAAATCAATAGGCTATTCCATGCGAAATACTGCTGATGTCATCATCTCGAGCTGTTTTTGTCAAATTTGATCAGGTTTTAGTCCAATTTTAGATCTAATTCTTTAAAGGCTTTGTTAAAACATAGTTTTGCATATAATGTGTGAAAATCAAGCCATTTTAACCGTGAAAACTTGTTAATTTTGAAAAAGAAGGTGTAGAAATCAGAATTTTAAGCTGAATTGGTGAGAACTCTTCCTCCTGAGCTCTGATACCACTTGTAGGATCATTTTCTAACCCGAACGAGTCGATCAGAAGAGTTTTTGCTCAATACGAGAGGCGGAAACAAACATATCAAGTTCAATTCAGCTAGAGATTCACTTTAAACTGTCTTTTGATTGATTTGACAAAGATTTATAGCGAGTAGACACTTCGGCAGCACTTCGGCTCTCAAACCGGAAAAATAATTTCGTACCAAATGACGAAGACAAGGCAACTATTTATAGGCAAGGTAATTTCTCATGGAACGGTTCAAGCGAAACCAGTTTCACACAAAATAGTGATTTCGTGCGAAATTACCACCTAATTTCGTACGGAATAACATATGTGTTATTTCGTGCGAAATTACCCACAAACACACTTTTCTCGTTTTCTGTGCCCTGATCTATCTAATACAATACAAGACTCAATACAAGACGAAGTCGACAGACGTATGCACCAACAACTTTTTTTTGTCAATTTTTTTTTTACTTATCTTGGTCTAGTTGGGGAAAAATAAGTTCTCAAAATTATGTTTTTACTAATTTATACCTGATAATGTCATGATAAAAAGAACCAATTAAGAAAATTATAAAAACGGGCATAACAAAGCTTTGTAAAATTTGATTATATATACATTTTTACACCATACCCCTTTTTTCCCACAAAAAGTGAGTTTTGAGCCTTTACCGAGCATACAAAAATATATCTATACTAATTGCTTAATTTTTTGTTTCTTGTGTGAATAACCGTTTGGTTCTTACAAATCTAGAACTTGCCAAAACAATATGTTCCAAATCCTTATCGACATAAATCCAAGTAAGTAAATGACAGAGGTATTAGGACTAAATCCTTAGTTAAACCTCTATGAATCTTAACCCTTTGTTAAACCTCTAAACATTTATTTTTCTTTTCATCCCTTACCAAAAACATCCCCTTAGTTAAAACTCTTTGAACCTTAACCCTTTCGTTTCTAAACCCGCAAAAAATATAAACTTTTGCAAAAACAACTACCCACATCCACAAAACTTTTTTTTACACCATTTATTTTTTGTAGAAAGTTCGGTTATAAAATTACAAGTATGGCTTAGTTTCAACTTTGGTTTAAAAAAACATTAGGCAAAGTCTTTTTTGTTCTAAGCCACAAAGCAACGGAAAAACCGACACTTTTCACGATTTACATCATTTTACCCAAACACATCTACCCGAGCCAAAACCTACCCTTTTAAAAGCGCTCTTGATATTTACGAGGATTAAATGTCAAAAAGGAGGAGGTTTTATTGTTTGTCAAGGCGATAGTAGGAGTAAGTTCCACACTGGGTCCGAACGTTTTCACTTAAACAACTTCGGCCGAGTGTTAAGTGACCACTTGTGAGGTGTGTAAATTTGTATATAACAAAATAGAATTTTCTAAAGACATGTTATGCCCAAAACAAATAATTTTTCTTAATATATGTTTTAAATAAATCATGACAAATAAGATTGTAAATAAATTTAGAATTTGGATTCCCGACACTCTAAAGATAAACCCAAAACTTCTCTTCTACCAATTTCGTTTCGGTGTGTAAGCCACATTATAGAGTTTTGCTTGAGGACAAGCAAAGATTCAAGTGTGGAGGTATTTGGTGTGCGTAAAATGCAACATATAAATTACATCAAACAAGGCATAAAATCAACCCTTTTTAGGTATTACTGCTGGAAAAATCATGTTTCTTTGTTTACTTTTAATTTACAGGATCAAAAGAGCTTAAATGAACAAAAGGAACAAATTAACAGAAGAACCCAACACAAATACAAAGAAGAAGAATTGACACGACTCGCCGAACCCCCATCCACATCCAAAACAACAAAAATAACAAAAACAGAAGCTTAGGCACGGGGCCGTGCCTGCAAGGCATGGGTCGTGCCCCAATCAAGATTCCCTGCAGAAAAAGACAAACAGAAAATGACAAGGGACACGGGGCCGTGTCACCTCAGCATGGGTCGTGGTCAACTCTCAGATTCACAAATCTTGATTGGTACAACAAGTACAGAAGACACATGGCCGTGTCTTTAGAAGAGCTGACGGAGCATTAAATCAAGACAGAGAAAATGAAAGACACGGGGCCGTGCCCACTAGGCACGGGGCCGTGTGAGTCTCATGTTTCCAACTATAAATAGAGGTGCTTGGCTCACTTACAAACCATCCCTTGGCAAACCACTTCTCTCACACTTGCCATCAGTCCACCACCACTAGAACACCAACACCCACCACCATCATCCATCTATCATCTTTTAGAGTGTGTAGTAGTCTCGGGATCCAAGATCGATCGTAAGAGTTCTTGTCAAACAAAGGCCATTCTTGGCTAAATCTCTTACATCACTTGGTGAAGACAAATCTTTTATGTATTACTTTTGATTTCCAATCTTTGGCAACTTTTTTATTTGGGTATGTATTAGTGACTTTAATAACTAGTTTTTTTATATTGAAGGTGAACTTTACTTTATCATTTCTTCATATTTTGTTGATTCACTCATTCGTGTCTTTACGGTCTATATAAACCACGTTAACTACCTGAAGGGGGTTAGAAGGGTGTTTGGGTAAAGTTCTCACCTTGTTCAGTGTATAGATCCTGCGAGAAGCTGATTCAAGCTTATTAGGACTTCCCTTGAGGAAGATAACAATAAATCGGGGGAAGTAATAACGGCTTGCAATCTCTTATTTATAAACTACTATTAAAACAATAACCCGACCTTGTGGGACTGTATCCCTACTTACTCAGACTAATAGGTTGAGGGTAGCGTCGCCTTCACAAGAGGGTCCTACCACTTTTCGCATTAATAACTCATATAATTATCTTTCAATAATCTGACCTTGCGGGACTATATCACTGCTGACTCGGACCAATAGGTTGAAGGTAACGACGCCTTCACCAGAGGGGCCTACCACTATAACTAAGATAATCTTTTAAAAAGCTAAAGTGTTGAAATCATCAAAGGATACATAAAAGAGGAGTTGGAACCAAGTGATTCCTTCTTGTCTGTTTGTTTTTCCTTACATTTACATTTTGATTTTCTAGTTTATCTTTTAAAACTTTTAAAACTTTTTATCAAAACTTGGTTAGATTAGACGTTAACGATAAACCGGTATTAAAAGCTCATGTGTCCTTGTACGACCTCGGTATCTTATCATCGCTATACTACGTCCACGATGGATGCACTTGCCCTAACGTGTGTAGAGTGATAGTATTGTATCTTGTTTTATAAATTTAAAGTTTGATGCGCGAATAAAAAGTGCTTAAAATATATCTAGAATTTATACACACACCCGCACAAGTCACAAATCCTCCACTATATATCACACAAAGAAAATCACTATATATTTTAGTGATTTTCACTTCTTTAATTACTATGTAACACAACGAAGTACAAACGAGAACAGGATGAAGAATACTTATCCTCCTTTAAAAATGCCTTATTTCCAAGGTTTTCACTTTGTCTTATTGAGGTGTAGTGAATTCTTAACAACCATTGTCAGGAACTTGAGCCATAAGTTGTAGTGCATTCTTCTTATGCATTACGGTCCCCTCAGTTTTCACGGTGTCAATTACATTAGTCCCTTTCGGCATTTCCCAGTCAAACGAGTAAACGATATTTGAAAGCGCCAACTCCACCGTCGTAGCTCCCAACAACAACCCTGGACAACCTCTCCGACCGGACCCAAATGGGATCCACTCAAAATCAACCCCTTTATACCCAACATTACTACCCAGGAACCTCTCTGGCTCGAACTCTTCAGGTCGTTCCCAGCATTTAGGGTCACGACCTACTGCCCATGCGTTTAGGTACACCAAAGTATTTTTGGGTATCTCGTATCCACCTAAAACGCATCGCTCTCTAGATTCACGAGGGAGTAACAATGGTAAGACTGGGTATAGTCGAAGCGCCTCTTTGACTACTGCTTTTAGATAGTCAAGTTTATAAAGATCATCTTCATCTACTTTCCCTTTGTTTCCCACTGCATTCCTCACTTCTTGTTTAAGTTTCATCAACGAATTAGGGTTATTGATGAGCAAAGTCATTGCCCAGTTCACTGTTGAAGCACTTGTTTCTGTTCCCCCCAACAAGATATTCTGCAAAAAGAAATAAACATGGTTATATATAGAACCACTGATTGTTAGAGATGAGCACGGTACCCGTTCGGTACCGAAAAACATGAAAAGTGGGTACCGGTACCAAATACACCGGTTCAGTACTGGTACGGTACCGATGCTTTACCCATAAATACCGGTACTGGTACCGAAAAACAAAGAAAGTGAATACCGGAATCGGTACCGAATATACCTGATACAGTTCGGTACCAGTTCGATACCAGTACCTAGTACCAAATGTTCATCCCTAATCTGAAATGAGGGATGAAAGGTGGTTCTTTTATTTCTAAGTGGTCTAAGAGATTGATAAGCTTTACCACATTATTTTTTTGGGGAAAATGTCACAGAATAGTAAACAAGTTTTAAAAGTTTTCTAATTAGGTAATTCGTATCGTTTTTATCCCAATTAGATAACTTAACATTCAAATCGAGTCATGTCATTTTTTCTATGTGTCAAGAAAAAAATGAAGCATAAGATGTTGGAGTCGGATTATTTTAATATATGAAATTATATTTATTAAAAATAAAAACACTTTAATTACATTAAAAATTAAAAATATAAGTTACAATCCACGTCATCACTCGAAGTTAGAATCAAATAAAAGGGAAAAAAAAAAAACAAAAATCCACATCACAATGGTTACTTCTAAAAATGTATGAAAAAATCCTTAATTTTTATGAAAAATGAATATTGAATGATCTGATTTTAACACTTTTAAAACTTAAGTGACTTAATTGGAATTTTTTTTAATAATTGGTTTTTAAGCAGTTCGCTTACTCAAGTAGGAGACTCCAATTCATTAAATATTTCATTCAAAATATAATTTGACTTTTTAAATAACTTATGCTTGTTATTTTATTAAATACCTACATACACAGCTTTGTTTAAATTGTTTCGACATTGCGATATATAAACTTTTTGATTATAACTCCGTATTCAATAAAATTTATATGAGAATGTGTGTATTCAAATTTTTTAGAAAAAAAATAATTAACTAGCACAAATTATTATATAAAAAATATGTTTTAAATAAAAATAAAAAAAATAAATGAATGGGAATCAAAATTGGAGCTCTTTCATAGTTTGCTACCCTATAAACTAGGGGTGCAAACGAGCTGAGTCTGAGTCCGAGTTCGACCAGGCTCGAGCTCAAGCTCGATTAACTTATGAGAGCTCGGGCTCGAGCTCGGCTCTTTGGTATTTTCTCGAGCTCGGCTCGTTTATTATCAATTAATATATATAATAAATAAAAATAATATAAATAATTGACTTTTTAGGCTCGCGAGCTCGATAAGTGAAGCTCGGGCTCGTTTACTAAATAAGCTTATTTTTAGGTTCAAGGTTGGCTTGTAAACAAGTTTAAATAAGCTCGGCTTGACTTGGCTCGTTTACACTAAGGCTCCATAAGGCTCGACGAGACTAACGAGCTTCACATTCGAGGCTCCAGCTCGGGCTCGATAAACAAACAAGCTTTATTTTATGCTCAAGCTCGACTCGGGCTCGACTCGTTTCGAACTTTTTCTCGAGCCGATCTCGAGTAGCTCGCGAGCCGCTCGGCTCGTTTGCACCCCTACAAACCAACCATGTTTCAAAAATCTTTAATATGCTTATCCATCTCCTCGACCACATAGAAGTAAAAAAAAGTTCAGGATGAAAGTGAAATGCTTACCATGATTACCCCTTTTACATGATCAAAAGTGAGATCATTGGCATAATCTTGCTTGAGTTTAATCAAGATATCAACCATATCATCTTGCCTTTTGTTTGGTTGGCTTTGATTCAAATGCTCATCAATCACTTCTTGATAGAACTCATCCATGTCTTTGAAGATCTTTTCGAGTCTAGCAATGCTTCCATTGAGTTTATCAAGCCATCCCATTAAATGAAAATGATCCCTATAATAGAAATGACCAAACACCTCTTGACACTCTAACATAAGTTCAGAAAATCTTGTACCTTCTTTTCTATTCTTGTATTCAGATGGTCTCTTCCCAAAAGCCACCCTGGAAATAATATTACTAGTGAGAACCATAACAGCTTCACTCAAATCCACTACTTGTTTCGTAGAACTTTGAGTCTTGATCTTATAGATCATGTCAAACACCTCTTGTTCGCGAACAGAACGAAACGAGTTCACTTGTTTCATTGAAAAGAGATGTAGGGTGCAGATCTTTCTCATCTGTCTCCAGTACTCATTATACAGTGACAAAGCGATGTCTTTGTTATCATATGATAACTTCCGGAAGCCTGTTAGAATCGGCCTAGTGCAGAAGACCAAATCATTGGTTTTCAAAATCTCTTTTGCCATTTCGGCAGAAGAAACAACGAGGGTTTGGACATTACCGAGGCGAAGGGACATTAACGGGCCATAAGTTTTTGAAAGACGATATAGGTAGCCCGAGAGGTCAGATAGGTCGAGTTGGTGTAGGTTTCCGAATATGGGTAATCCAGGTGGTCCGGGCGGTAGAGGGCGGGTTTTTGACAATACCCTTCTAAAGGGAAGGAGAAAGAGCAAGAAGAGAAGGACAGCTGATGGTATGATGAGAAATGAAACCATTGACAAATGAGGATTGATATCTCTGATGGTAAAAATGGCTTAAACTTGCAAGGGTATATATATTCATTTATCATATTTAAAATATCATAGTGACGAAAATTGCGATTTACAAAATGACCTAGAAAAGATTATCATTTAATATTAACACATGTAATGACATGTAAAAGATTATTTTCCACTATAATCAATTAAACAATGTCTACTAAGAAATGTATATAAATATATTTGGTCATATGTAGCCAGTTATTTCTATTGACTTTCTCATTATGACATCCATTAATTAAACACAACCTTCTAAGCTTTAAACACGTAACACAAGTAATGACATGTAAAAGATTCTATTCCATTGCAATCAATTAACAAAGTCTACTAAGAAATGTATATAAATATATTTGGTCATATGTAGCTAGGTGTATTTCTTCTGACTTTGTCATTTTCACATCCATAAATTAAACACCACCTTCTAAGCTTTTTAAACAAATTGAATCAAGTGTTTTGAGCTCTTGAGATATCACAAAAATTTCCCATAGTTTGGATCCTATGCCTAAATTGGGTTGGGTGATTATTGTCTGTAATGAGTCGATAAATAAGTTATATTGACTTTTATGGATTATATCAGATATTGTTTGGTTTTAATGTTTATTTTAATTATAGGTACAAGGGTTGAATAAGAAAATACAAGAGAAAGAGAGAAATATGAGAAAAACTGACAATGATGGTACAAATCGAGATAAGATTGAGAAAGCCGATATGAAAGAAATCGGCACCGAAATGAAATAGAAAATTCGATTCCCTTCGAAGAAAATACCAACAAATTATCAACTAGTTAAGCGTTTGATTTTCTCTTTTGGTAAATATGGTTAATTCGAATATTTGCTATCCTACTTATCTTTGGATATTTCTTATCGTATTATCTATCTTTGGATATCCTTTGTAAAGAAACTCGATCTGATAATCAGTTAAAAAGAAACACTGTCACAAGATTGGTCGCTGATGACTTCAATCCCAAATAAGTTCCTGCCCAAATGGTAGTGAGGGTTTAAAAGCTAATATTTGCATTAAAACTATCATGCCTATAATTTCTCCATTATTTATCTATAGTCAAAATGTTATTGTATTTCCTATTTTATTAGTATTGTAAATTGGTATATATTCAATGTATTTCTCTCTCACTATTCAAGAGAGATTTTCAATCAATACATGGTATCACCCTAATACCAATTTCGATCCTCTCCATTCTTCCTTGCCCCTCACCTATGTCGACCTCCTTTTCTTCCTCAGTCACCACATCCGAAACCTCCCTCCCTATGGTTACCGTTCTTCACATGCTTACCATCAAACTTTCCTCTACCAACTATCTTTTCTGGCACAACCAAATCAAACCTCTTCTTGCAAACCAAAAACTTCTCGGTTACGTTGACGGCTCCATTCCTCAACCACCGAAAACTAACATCGCTGATTCGAAAGAACAGCCTAATCCTGATTACACTGCATGGTTTCTTTGTGATCAGCAGGCTGTCCTTATTCTCAACTCCTCCTTAACCGAGGAGGCTATGGCCGAAATCCTTGGTTTCACCACTTCTCATTAGATCTGGACCGCTCTCAAAGCGGCATACAGTAACACCTCCTTGGAACGAATGCACCTCCTGCGTGATAATCTTCGTCAACTAACCAGAGATTCCTCTATCGTTGCTGACTTTGGTCGCAAATTTAACGCCATTTGTGATCAGCTTTCCGCCATTGGTCATCCGGTGAGTGATGCAAATAAAACTCATTGGTTTCTTTGTGGCCTCGGTCCCACTTTTGAGAGCTAGTCTACTGCTATCCGTACCACTCGTGACGATCTTTCTTTCCGAGAACTCCTGACCAAAGCTGAAAGTCAGGAGCAATTTCTTAACACCCTGCACCCCACCACCAATGTTCATGTCGCTTTTACTGCCCATCACCAAAATTTTCGTAGCCCTGGCTCCTCCTCTAACCGATCCAGAAACCAAAATTCTCGTAGCCCTGTCACTTCAAACCGTTCCGCTAACTCCTTTAAAGGGCCGCACAGACCACCCCACTGCCAACTATGCCGCACCAACGGCCATTACGCCAATAAGTGTCCGAAACTTTCCTTGTTGGGATTGAGCCCTACAAATGAACAATTAATAAAGCCAAAACTGGATCAGATCAGTGGATCCAGAATAAGCAGTTGTTTGGATCAGTCTTTCCCCTTGAATGTGGCCTAACATCTGATGACCTCTAAGTACTGCCTTCTACAACAACTGCTGACCTACATCAACTGTTGTTCATTCAAAGACTGTTGAAGACCAAACACTGACGAGACAATCTGCTGCTATAGTTCAAGTACTACTGAAGACACAAAGCACTGTTGGGGCTAAAGTAGTGGAATGAAGAAGTAGCAGTTAGACTAGTATTTTTATTCATTTAATGTAATCAGTTGTTAGATAACAGTGTTTGTAATAGTCAGTGGTTAGAGGTTGTTAGGAGGTTAGATGTCACTTTCATGGTGACGTCAGCAAAGATGCCACAGTGGTTTGTTCTGTACTATAAATAGAACAGTACTATGTACTGTTCCATTAGCCCTCTTCATCACAAAGTCATTCTGTACAAACATTCACTGTGAGCTCAGGCTGAGGGGGAGATTGTATGCATGCATGCATTGTAATTGAAGATTGTAATAAATATAATCATTCGATTCCATGTTAAACATGTTTGTTGAAAACAATTCTCTCTTTAATTGTGTGTTGAAAGTTTGTTCCATTTAATTTCCGCTGCACTTAATCTTATTTCATCTTCATTATAATCAAACTAGCACAATCATAAGGAACTCAGATCCTAAAAATTGGTATCAGAGCTTGGACAGTCAAACTTGATCTAACAATCATTTTGACGTAAAAGTTCAGCTAAAAATCGTTGACACTTTTAATTGTTCGTTTCGTTGAAAAACAGAGTAAGGGTTAATCACGAGAAAAATTGATTAATCAGTGCCTGTAAAACGACCAGGATGACGTCACAACCACATGATATCAATAATAACATTGGTTCTCTCTTCAAACCACCTATGTTGAAGAGAAATGATTACAACATCTGGGAGCGAAGGATGAGTCACATCTTAGCTCAACAGAATACTGGATGTTGGAAGTCGGTTATCTTTGGACCACATGTTCCAATGGTGCCAAGTGCTGAGGATCTAAAGGTTTTTGTTCCTAAGAAAATTGAGAACTATACTGACCAAGATTTTCATAAAATTGAACTGGATGCCAAGGCATTTAGCATCGTTGCATCTGCACTACCAAATGAGATTTATGCTGGACTGTTACTGTAGGATCGGGATTCGACCTAAACGAGTCGTTCAGAAGAGTTCTTGATCAATACGAAAGGCGGAATCAGACGTATTGATGTTATATCAGCTTGATTTGCAAGTAGAATCACTTTAACTGTCGATTAGATTGATTTGATAGTGTTTACAGATCGTTCGACACTTCGGCAGCACTTCGTCTCCGGAATCACAATGTTACAAATAAAGAACTAAGACCTCATATTTATAGGAGATCCAGACAGCACGAACTGGCCAAGCCCCATGAAATTGTCACCTCGTGTGAGGTGGCCTATCCACTTCGTGAGGGGTAGCTGGTTCAGGTCTGTTTCACGTTTCTTTCGTACAATGTGACCTGGTCTATCTATTCTAGTTTACAAGACTCGATATAAGACGAAGTCAACAGACATATGCACTAACAAACTGCCCCTTGGATGATGACGAGTCTTTAGTGTATTGAGTCTTCAGTCTTGATCGGTCTTCTCGCTCTTTCCAAAGTATCTTTCTTTATAAGCATCCTTCAATCTTTATCTTTCAATCTCTCTGCAGGCTTTGAATCGGAAACCTGACTCTAATCTGTGTACGTTTATGCGAAAAGTCCTCAGGAGTCGAAACCTAGCTCTTCCAAAGCTTTTACAGATTCAAAAACATCTCCTAGCTCTCCGTAGCAACAAGATCAGGAACCTGGTAACCTGCACAATTCTCTACCCAAAAGTAAATTTCACAATTGTTAAAATTTAACAAATTTAGAAACCACTTGTAGAAATCATTTAACATCAACAATAGTTATATCAAGTTCAAATTAATGACCTTGATTAACTATCACTAACATCAGCTTCAAAACAACACTTGTTTCATTTTTCATTTCAAACACACTCTCCCAAACCACTGTCGTTCATCATGTTTAGCACTTGGTATTTTGAAAATCAACATTTCAACATCAGTTGTCGAAAATAAGATGAAATAAAATCTTTTTAATTTTTCAAAATTTTATGCTAAAACACACTGAAAATCTTTTTGGATTTTAGGAAATAAACTATATACAAACATCTCTTTGTGAGTTTGTGTAAGAGGATCATATCAGTTTATGACAAATCACTAGTACAGTTGAGCTTTAAACACTTTAAGATCTAAACGATTCACATAGATTGTCAGTATATTGATCCACTTAAATTTTAACACAAAGTTCAATCGATTCAAGATACGAGATTAGTGTTTTAATGGACTTAACTTATTCGCGTGTCCTACCTCAGAATATACTCCTGTATCCAGACTCCTATATTCAGTCTTACAGGTGAATGTACACTAATGATATCTGTAAATGGGTAATGCGAGACCATGAGAGCTCAGGTTAGAACTTTCGTTCAGACAGAGAGATGATGGTTCAACTTTAGGTGTGTCCTGTTTGGGGATCTTTTCTTCAACAGCACATGATTAGCATTTTTCAATGTTTCATCATTTTTTATGCTGAGGGTGGGCTTTATGATTAAAGCAGTGCAGAGTATTATACGAGGACTAGGCTATTGCTCCCGCAAAATCAGAAGTCCCGGTATAATACCCTAGATATCATCACGCACAAAGACCTAGTATGTCAGAAATAGAAAGCCCTTCAAACAAGATTTCAGGGGTTACCTATATATCCGAGAGATGTTTCCCACGAGATAACAAAGTATTTGATATTTAGGTTTATATCTTGAAAACAATCTACTAAGCGTGTAAAAACCTACTGGCATATCATTAGTGAGACCGTTTATCACATTTTAACTTTCCAATTCTTTAGCGTACTGTGATTGTCTACTGATGTACTATCATTTCCTCTTTTTCACAACAAAACTCATTTTTGATTTTTCGATGTTTTTGGTTTTTAGATTTTATCATGTTTTTGGATTTTTCAAATTTTCAAAATTTCAATTTTTTACTCCCCCTAAAATCAAAAATATGTTTCAATTTTTGATTTTCTGGGAAAATTTGAAAGTAAAAGCAATAAACTATACAAATAAAATGACAAACTGATGTGAATTACTTCAATTCACCATCCACTTGGCATAAACAATCAGAACTCCCCCTGATAACAAACTATTTTCCCATTATGATTTCAAAACACTTAAGTTTGTTTTAATCAAAATGGGTTTTCCAGAAAATTAGCTTTGTTGATTTCAAACATCATGGGGATTCATTCATCACTTTGTTCTTTCAACCACTTGTAAAAACTATCACTTGTAGGTTTTTCACAAAAAACATTTTTCAAGAATGATGCCGATTCATGCTCCACGATTACCAACTTGGGAGCTCCGGCAAGTCAGGATTTTACTTTTTAAAGAATCTCACCCATGCCTGATCAATCATGGGTGAACCATCATTATTTGGTTTAACAACTTTCGATTCATAAAATTCTTTTACTCCCTTCACCTTCCCATCTGCCATCTTACCAAAAATATGTGCACTTTACCATTAAATGCTTTTTCAGCATCAAATTCTTTCTTATTAGACAAGAATTGATCTGAAATCTCAATCTTACCAATTTTTTATTTCAAGTTTCCGTTTCACAATGGTGGAAAATTTTCATCATCCATTGTTGGAACAGAATTCTCATCATTTAGCACAACATGTGGCTCCTCTGACTTTGACGAATCATTTTCATTGCCAGAACCAACCTCTGATTTCTTAACAACCCATTTATGTTTGTTTAAATTGGCTCTTCTTTTGTAAAAATGTTTCGAACTTTCACCAACTTCGAAAGTCGAATTTTTGAACTCTTTAAATTTTTCTATTGGTTGTTCCTTTTTATTAACACATTTCTCTTTCAATTTAGAGTTAGAAGAAACTCCCTGTTTTGTGTTGGTGGACTTTGGGCAATTCCAAGCAATATGTCCAACCTTTTGACATTTGAAACAAATTCTTCTTTCAACTCTCGGTTCAGAGTCTTTCAACATATTATTTTGCTTTTCGGCGAAAATGTAGGATCGTTTTCTGACCCAAACGAGTGGTTTAGAAGAGTTTTTGCTCAATACGAAAGGCGGAAACAAACATATCGAGGTAATTCAGCTTGCAATTCACTTTAAACTGTCTTTTGATTGATTTAACAAAGATTCACAGCGAGTAGACACTTCGGCAGCACTTCGGTACTGAAACCGGAAAGTTGGAACTCCTTCAAACGAAATCACAAGGCATCTATTTATATGCTAGCTAATTTCGCATGAATAGGGTCAAGCGAAATTACATTCACACGAAATTACTATTTCGTGCGAAATTACGAAGTAATTTCGTGCGAAATAGCACTCTGTTATTTCGAGCGAAATTACCTTCTAACCTATTTTTGACAGTTGCCTCGTATAACGTGCCCTGATCTATCTATACACATACAAGACTTGATACAAGATGAAGTCCACAGACGTATGCACCAACAAACTCCCCCTCGGATGTTGACGAAGTCTTCAGTGTCGAGTCTTCAATCTTCAGTCTTTATCAGTCTTCTCAAACTTTTCCAAAGTATCTAACAATGTAAAGCATCCTTAATTTCTTTCTCTTTTTATCTCCAGGATCTCGACCTGGCTCTTATCTCTCTCTAATTCTCTTGATCAGATCTCTTGATTCCTTAAGTTCATCAGCATTATCAGCTTGCATGAACATCAGGATCTGAACTTGGCTCTAGTAACATCAGGATTGTAACCTGACTTACATTCTGCTTATGATCTTGAACCTGGCTATCCTGCACATTCTCTACCTCAAAATAAATTTCACAAATTTAACATTTGACAAATTTATATTCCACTTGCAGATATCTATCTAGAATGATTTAACATTTAACAGCTTCTGATGACCACTTGTAGGCAAACATTCAAGATTTTTCTTATTTTAAACAGACTTTCCCAAACCTGTTCATCATGTATAGCACTCGGAATTTTGAAAATCAGCTCTTCAACATCTGTTGTCGAAAATATTTTTGGATTTTTCAAAATTTTATGCTAAAACACACTGAAAATCTTTTTTGGAATTTTTGAATTTAAAGAAATGCCATAAAGAAATATTTACAAACTATATTTTTTCGAGTTTGTGTAAGAGAATCATATCAGTTTATGAGACAAATCACCAACACCGTTAAGCTTTAAACATTTTAAGTTCTAAATGATTCACTTAGATTGTCAGTATAATGATCCACTTAAATTTTCACACAAAGTTCAACTATTTCGAGATACGAGATTAGTGTTTTAAGGACTTAAACTTATTTGCGTGTCCCACCTCAGAATATACTCCCATATCCAGATCCCAATATTCAGTCTTACAGGTGAGTATACCTAGATGATATATGTAAAGGGTTAAATGCGAGGGTCATGAGAGCTCAGGCTATTGCTTCCGCAAAATCTGAGAGATGATGGCTTCGACTTTAGGTGTGTTCCCTTTAGAGAATCTTTTCTTCAACAGCACATGATTAGAATTTTGCAATGTTTCATCATTTTTTATGCTGAGGGGGGTGCTATATTTCAAGCAAGCAGAAAGTATTATACCGGGACTAGGCCATTGCTTTCGCAAAATCAGAAGTCCCGGGATAATACCCCAGATATCACTAAGTATAAAGACCTAGTATCTCAGAAAGAGGGACCTTTCAAACAAGATTTCGGGGGTTACCCATATATCCGAGAGATGTTCCCCACGATATAAGTAAGTTTGAAATTTAGGTTTATATCTCGACATAATCTACTAAATGTGCAAAAACCTACTAGCACATCATCAGCGAGACCGTTTATCACATTTTGACTTTCCAATTCTTTAGCACGCTGTGATAGTCCACTGATGTACTATCATTTCCTCTTTTCTCAACAAACTCATTTTTGATTTTATCATGTTTTTACCTTTTTCAAAATTTTCAAATGTTTTTGGATTTTCTGAAAATTCTTACTCCCCCTAAAATTCAAAATCATTTAAAGAAAAATTTGAAAACAAACTGTACAAATAAAATGACAACTGTTGTGAAATGCTCCAAATCGCCATCCACTTGGCATAAACAATCAGAACTCCCCCTTACAACAAACTATTTTCCCATTATGATTTCAAAACACTTAAGTTTGTTTTAATCAAATGGTTTTTCCGGAAAATTAGTTTTGTTGATTTTACCACTTGTAGAAATGGGGATCAATTCATCACTTTGTTTTCTAAACCACTTGAATGAAAGTTAAATCAAGTTCAATTTAATGACCTTGATTTACCTCTTGAAGGTGAAAACCTTCTTCAACCACTTGTAGGTTCACTTACCAACCATACCATTTGTAAATCAAAACATAACAATTTTAAGAACAATTACCACTTGTAGGTCGAATTATCACATAACAAGCACTTTTCACATCTGTGATATGACTCAAGAAAGATGCCGATTCCTACTCCACGATTACCAACTTGGGAGCTCCGGCAAGTCCTGGTTTTCAATCATAATAGGTTCCATCCCAGTCACAAACCTAGGATGATCCATCTTTACTTGGTTTCTTCGTTTTCTTCTCATAAAATTCCTTTACCCCTTTGACCTTCCCGTCAACCATTTTTCCAAAAATACTTTGAACTGTGGGGTTAAAGGCTTTTTCAACATCAAATTCTTTCTTTTCTGAGAAAAATTGATTTGAAATCTCAATTTTACCAACTTTTTGTTTAAAATTCTCAGCCTTCAATGGTGGAAAATTGACATCATCCATTGACGGAACTGATGTTTCCAATTTTAATTCAACACGTGGCTCCTCTGACTTTATGGAATCAGATTCATCGCCTGAAAATAGCTCCTCTGATTATAATGAATCAGAATCATTGCTAGAACTATCATCAGATTTCTTAACAACCCACTTGTGGTTGTCAAGATTTGCTTTTCTCTTGTAAAACCTTTTTAAACATTCACCAACCTGAAACTTCGAATTTTTGAAAACTTTGAATTGTTTAGTTGGTGGTTCATTCTCAACCATCTTTTCTTTCAGTTTAAGAAAAACTCCCTGTTTTGTTTGAATTGCCTTTGGACAATTCCTGGCAATATGACCAATTGTTTTGCATTGAAAACAGGTTCTCGTTTCCTTTTTCTGAGCAACATCCTTCTTCATTTCTTCTTGCTTTTTAGCAAGGAATTCTTTGTGTGTCTGCTTTTTGAACAATTGCTCCTTTTCTTCTTCAGTTGATATTCCTGAAACAAAAACAGTTTTAGGTTTATAAGTTTTCTCATTTTTATGATTTTTCGGTGGAATAAATCCTAATCCTTTTCTTTTGAAATTACCGTTATGGTTTGGTTTCCTTTGAAAACCAGAACCATAACTGTAACCCTTTTTCTTGTTTAATCTTTGTTGAACTCTTGAGGTGTAAGGTCTTGGATTTTCAGAAAAATTTACATCTTTTACTTCAGAAATATTAATTTCTGTTAATTTGAAAACCTTTTTTATCATTTCAATTTTAACACCTCTTATTGGAAATTCATCACCAGAATATAATTTGTCAGAATCATTCAAAGTATATGTAACTTTGAATATTTCATCATTCAAATTAGATTTTGATAATAGAAACTCTTTATTGTAAACCCATTTGTCATTTTTGATTGTTGAACTTGAAATTTCAGACTTTGACTCTGAGTTAGATTCTGACTTTGACTCCTCGACCTCATCTTTATCCAACACTTGATCGACCACTTTCTTTATTAACTCGGACTCATGATTAGTATCAGACAAAGTGAAAGTGACATCAATATTGTCTGGAAAATTATCTGAAGACTCAGACTCCCACTGTAAGTTAGTTGCCTTTTTGACTCTTTCTGAATTTGGATTTCTTGGAGAATATCCATTTTCAAGCGGGGGTGGACACTTGTTGTAACTAGCACTATGTTTCTTACTAGAATTCTTTACTTCAGTATCCTTCTTCTTTTCACAATTATTGTCTTCAGATACTTCCTCTTCATCAAATGCCTTCATGCCTTCCACTGTAGGATAAATCCTTTCAATAACATAAGAAGTACGTGAGTAACTTTTTAACAATCTATTAACTCTTTCTGTTTCAATCCTCTGGGTTTCCAGTTTCTGTTCAAGCACAACACATTTCTCAATGTAATTGTTGACAACTTTCTGCTTTGTCATGAAAGCTCCTTGAAGTGTCTTCATAGCTGTTGCTTGTTCACTACTTGTTTGATTATACAGATTCATTAACTTGTTAAAAACATCATAGGATTCTTTCAATCTGTTCATGTTGTGAATCAAAGTACTGTTTTTCTTTTTCACTGCTTCACAATTCTCACATTTCACCTGAATCTTTTGTGCATCAGCTTTTGTATCAACTTTAAAAACTGGAACTTCTTTTACTTTTCTTTTGATCACAGAAACTTCTTCATCATCACTGCTGACTTGTTTCTTAGCTTTCTTCTTTTTCTTTTTAACTTTTCCATCATCACTGTCACTCTCTTCCATCATTCTTAAGTGATCTTCCATTATCCTTGCATAATAATCATCATCATTATCACTGTCTTCAGCAACTCGAGCAATACAAGCTTTATGATTTGGAGTTTTGTTAGGATCATAGTCATCCCAACTGAAATTTTTCCAGCTAAAACCTTCTGGTAGTCTTTCATCATCTTGATTTATCAGACATGCTTTACTATCAGCTGAAACATATTTGTCCCAACTGAATCCTTTTAAAGATTTTTTATCTTCTTGATTCACCATACAGGCTCTCTTTGATGATTCTTCAATCTCCTTCCTGGCATGAGCAGTTTGTGGTTGTTGTTGATGTGGTTGTTGACCAAGTTAATGATAAATTGCTTTCCGATAGTAATCATTGTTGTTGAACGGATTTTGAGCTCCACTTGCTTCACGATTTGTACACTCTCTCTGGAAGTGTCTTTTTTCCCTGCAACGAAAACAAGTAACCTTAGATTTATCAAAACCTAAAGTAGAAACATTTGCATCACGGAAATCATCTATTCCCGTAATTTGTTTAAACTTTTCGCCTCTTCTCAAAACACTCGCCAAACACCACTTTATATCCATCAAATCCATCTCCTCAGCATCAATCTGATCGTAATCCTCTTTTGTCAACATTGTATTCCCGATCTTTCCTGCTACTAGACTTCCATATGATTCCAGCATAGTTCCCAACAAAGACATGTGACTTTTTGCAACCTCTTTCGAAAAATTTTGATCATTTTCAAGATTTAATACAATGTTGCATTGAAGCATCTTGCCATTCTTTGTTGTTGACAAGTTTGGATCAAATGATGGAGATGAAGAAAAACTTGTTTTGCTGTTTGATCCTTTAGATGAACCTCCAGACGAACTCTTAGCTTTGAATGCAGTTTCAACCTTTGGTGACATGTTGGTCTTATCACTAATACCTCCTTTGTAATAAAGACCAATATCTTGTTCTCCATCAAAATCTTTCATTCGTGAAATCTTTCTTTGTTCCATTTCCTGAGCTTCAAGTTTTTCAATGAACTTACTAAGTGTCAAATTGCTAAAATCTTTCTTATTTCTCAACATCATGAGATATGTGCCCCAAGTTTCATGTGGCAATGCATCGGCTAATTTTTCAATCAAATCTTCTTTATCTTTTGTGATGCTCACCCTCTTCATGTTGACTAACAAATTGCAATATCTTTCGATGATCTGCTTAGTGTTTTCAGTTCTCAAACCACGAAATAGATCAAATTCCTTTTTCAAAAGTGATTTTTTGTTCTTGATCATTTCTTTACTTCCAACAAACTTTGATTTTAAAGCTTTCCAGATTGAATAAGCAGTTCCATTGTGTTGCAATAAAACCAAGATATCTTCCTTAACAGCTTGATGCAATAAACTCGTCATCATTTTTTCATATTTGTATTTCTTTTTCTCTTTCTCTTCTGCACTTAGATCTTTAATTGCAATAATCTCCTCATCATCAGTCATCGGTCTAACATATTTCGTTTCAACACATTCCCAAGCATCCAAGTAATTAGCTTGTACCCAATTCTCAAATCGTTCTTCCCATCCTTTATACTCCTCGATGTTCATGAGCTTTGGCGGTTTTTGCATGGTGCCCGTTTCATTTTCTAACATTGTGTGTTGTGCAGTACTGATTGGAGTAGCAAAGGCGTTATAAAATTCCTCTTCCATGTTTCGGTTTTCAAAAAAAAATTCACAAACAGTCAATTTCAAACGAAATCAAATTTCATGCGGAATAGCCTTTGGTGTGAAATAACCCTGTTCAAACGAAATAACCAATCCTGTGCGAAATCACTGTTTTCGTGCAAAATAACACCCTTTCAAACGAAATAGGTGATTTCGTGTGAAATACTCAAACGAAATTACAATTTGATGCGAAATAACTAATTTAGTGTGGAACTCTCAAACGAAATACCAATCTGGTGCGAAATAAGGCGTATTTCGTGCGAAATACTGCAGATGTCATCATCTCGAGCTGATTTTGTTAAAATTGATCAATTTTTTGTCCAATTTTAAGTCTGAAACTTTCAAGGGTTTGTTAAAAAACTATTGCGCGTATAATGTGTGAAATTCAAGACATTTTGACCGTGAATTCAAGTTTAATTTTGAAAAGAAGGTGTAGAAATCAGAATTTTCAGCTGAATTGGTAAGAACTCTTCCTCCTGAGCTCTGATACCACTTGTAGGATCGTTTTCTGACCCAAACGAGTCATTCAGAAGAGGTTTGCTCAATACAAAAGGCGGAAACAAATGTATCGAGGTAATTCAACTTGCAATTCACTTTAAACTGTCTTTTGATTGATTTGACAAAGATTTACAGCGAGTAGACACTTCAGCAGCACTTCGATACTGAAACCGGAAAGTTGGAACTCCTTCAAACGAAATCACAAGGCATCTATTTATAGGCTAGCTAATTTCGCATGAACAGGTTCAAGCGAAATTACATTCACACGAAATTACTATTTTGTGCGAAATTACCAAGTAATTTCGTGCGAAATAGCACTCTGTTATTTCGAGCAAAATTACCTTCTAACCTTTTTTTGACAGTTTCCTCGTATAACGTGCCCTGATCTATCTATACACATACAAGACTCGATACAAGACGAAGTCGACAGACGTATGCACCAACAGAAAAACACATACAATGAACTGAGCAATTCTTTTTGAGGTAAAGCATCGGCTAATTTTTCAACCCATTCCTCTCGGTCTTTAGTGATATCTAACCGACTCATAGAACGAACTAAATGACAATATCTCTCGATAAGAGTCTTTGTAGTTTCACCCGACAAACTTGAGAACAATTCAAATTCTTTCTTTAATATTGACTTTTTATTCTTGATCATCTCCGTACTTCCTTTGAATTTTGTACGAAGTGCTTCCCAAATCGAACGTGCACTATCATCATGTTGAAGTAATATGAAAATGTCTTCTTTCATAGCTTGTTGAAGTAAATTGATCATCATCTTTTCTGCATTGTACATTTCTCTTTCTTTTTCCGTAAATTCAGAAATATTCTTTGTAACTCCTACATTATTACGAGGTCAAACGTACTTAGTTTCAATACACTCCCAGGACCTTAAATGATTTGCTTGAACCCAATTCTCGAACCGTTCTAGCCAACTATAATATTCTTCAATGCTCATCAGCTTTGGGGGTTTTTGCAACGTTCCCGTTTCATTTTCCATAGTTACACTCTGAGCAACAGTAACAGGAGTACCCGGGGCAGTAGCAAATGCATTATAAAATTCAGAATCCATGTTTTGGTTTCGAAGGTTCACTATAACAGATAGTTCAAACGATCTGGTCAAACCACACGACTTGGTTCACAATCTTAAATGAACTGATACCCTTTCAAACAAACTGGATCAGTTTCAAACAAACTGAATCAATTCGTACGACCTGGGCTAACTTCCAAATGACCTGTAGACCTATTAATCACTTCGTGCGAACTGGTTGAATCAAACCATGCGAGCTGGTAACCTTTCAAGCGAACTGAACACTTTGTGCGATCAGGACAATTCAGTTCGTGCGAACTGACTATATTTCAAATGACCTGACAATTCACGCGAACTGGTCCATTTTATCAAGTTTTAGGTTGATTTTAGGTCTGATTTTTTCAAGGATTGATTAAAACTCAATTTTACATGTTATGTCACAAAATCAGGTCATTTTAACCGTAGATTCGTTGAAATTTTGAAGAAAAAGTGTAGAAGAATGAGTAGAAATCAGATTTATCGGTAAAAACATGCTGAAATGGTAAGAACTCTTCCTCCTAAGCTCTGATACCACTTGTAGGATCGGTGAATCGATCAAAACGAGTCGATCAGAAAAGTTCTAGACCAAATCAGAGGCGGAATTCATTGATTTGATCTTCATTCAGCTTGAAATGTACTTAGAAGTAGATTAAATGTCAATTGTATTGATATAACACTGTTACAAGAGCTGGAGACACTTCGGCAGAGCTTCGCTACTGGTATCCAAATTTACAAATGAAGAACAAAGATCCACGATATATAGGGATGGCCAGTTCGCACCAAACAGACAAGTCCAGTTCGCACGAACTGGCCAGTTCGCACGAACTGGTCACTTCGTGTGAACCTGCAGTTTCTGCCCTGTTTCCCGTTTCTTTCGTACTACGTGACTTGGTCTATCAATTCTATTACATGACTCGATACAAGACGAAGTCGACAGACATATGCACTAACAAACTCCTCCTTGGATGTTGACGAGTCTTCAGTGTGTCGAGTCTTTAGTCTTGATCAGTCTTCACGCTATTACCAAAGTATCTTTCTCTGTAAGCATCCTCCAATCTCTCTCTTCTCATCGTCTTCATACTCCCCCTATCGACAAGCTGGGATCGCAGTCTGGAATTCACTATCTGCAGCTTTCACAAGTTCAGGAACGATTCCTGGCTCTTCGTAGCAACAGGATCAGAAACCTGGCTCTAATCTGCATATGCTTATGTGGAAAGACTTCAGGATTCGAAACCTAGCCTTTTCAAAGCTTTGTACCTGCACATGCTCTTCCCAAAAGTAAATTTCATAATTGTTAAGATTTAACAATTTTAGGCTAAACCACTTGTATTCGAAACATTCAAATTTGACATTTCATTAATTTGAAACCATTTAATTATTTCATAATCATTTCTCTTTTCAAAACAAACTCTCCCAACCCTGTTGTTCACCATGTTCAGCACTTGGAATTTTGAAAATCAGCTTTCCAACATCAGTTGCCGAAAATAAAATGAAATAAAATCTTTTTGAATTTTCAAAATTTTATGCTAAAACACATTCTTTTTGGATTTTTAAGATTTTGGGAAATAAACTATATACAAACATCTTTTTGTGAGTTTGTGTAAGAGATTCATATCAGTTTTTGACAAATCAGTAGCACCATTGAGCTTTAAACACTTTAAGTTATAACGATTCACTTAGATTGTCAGTATACTAATCCACTTAAATTTTCACACAAAGTTCAATTGATTCGAGATACGAGATTAGTGTTTTAATAGACTTAACTTATTCGCGTGTCCCACCTCAGAATATACTCCCGTATCCAGACTCCTGTATTCAGTCTTACAGGTGAATGTACACTAATGATATCTGTAAAAGGGTAATGCGAGACCATGAGAGCTCAGGCTAGAACTTCCGTTCAATCAGAGAGATGATGGCTCGACTTTCAGGTGTGTCCCGTTTGGGGATCTTTTCTTCAACAACACATGATTAGCATTTTTCAATGTTTCATCATTTTTTATGTTGAGGGTGGGCTTTATGATTAAAGCAATGCAAAGTATTATACGAGGACTAGGCTATTGCTCCCGCAAAATCAGAAGTACTGGTATAATACCCCAGATATCATCACGCACAAAGACCTAGTATGTCAGAAATAGAAAGCCCTTCAAACAAGATTTCAGGGGTTACCTATATATCCGAGAGATGTTCCCCACTAGATAAGTAAGTAATGATATTTAGGTTTATATCTCGACAACAATCTACTAAGCGTGCGAAAACCTACTGGCATATCATCAGTGAGACCGTTTATCACATTTTAACTATCCAATTCTTTAGCGTACTGTGATTGTCTACCGATGTACTATCATTTCCTCTTTTTCACAACAAAACTCATTTTTAATTTTTTTGATGTTTTTGGTTTTTAGATTTTATCATGTTTTTGGATTTTTCAAATTTTCAAAATTTCTAAAAATTTTTTACTCCCCCTAAAATCAAAAATATGTTTCAATTTTTGATTTTCTGGGAAAATTTGAAAGTAAAAGTAATAAACTGTACCAAAAAAATGACAGACTGATGTGAATTGCTTCAATACGCCATCCACTTGGCATAAACAATCAGAACTCCCCCTGACAACAAACTATTTTCCCATTAAGATTTCAAAACACTTAAGTTTATTTTAATCAAAATGGTTTTTCCGGAAAATTAGTTTTGTTGATATCACATATCATGGGGTTTCATCACATTGTTCTTTCAACCACTTGTAAAATCTAACACTTGTAGGTTTTTCACAAAAATATTTTTTCAAGAATGATGCCGATTCATGCTCCACGATTACCAACTTGGGAGCTCCGGCAAGTAAGGATTTTTAAGCATGGAATACAGACACCCAAGCCTGACCAGCTTTGGTTGTAACCTCTTCAATTTCACTTGGTCTTTGAACATTCCTTTTTGCTTCATAAAATTCTTTTACCCATTTTTCCCTTCCATCAACCATTTTTCCAAAAATATGTTTCACTTTGCCATTAAACGCTTTTTCAACATCAAATTCTTTCTTTTCAGAATAGAATTGATTCGAAATCTCTACTTTTCCAACCTTTTGTTTTAAATTTTCAGCCCGCAATGGTGGAAAGTTTGTGTCATCCATTGGCGGAACTGAATTTTCTCTTTTTAGCTCATCTTGTGGCTCCTCTGACTTTGACGAGTCAGATTCATTGCCAGATTTAACATCTGATTTCTTAACAACCCACGTTTGGTTGTTAAGATTCACCCTTCTTTTATAAAACCTTTTAGAACATTCACCAACTACATATGTTGAATTTTTAAACACTTTGAATTTTTCAGTTGGTGGTTCAGTTTTATCAACAACTTTCTCTTTGAGTTTAGAAGACACTCCCTGTTGTGTGTTGGTTGCCTTTGGACAATTCCAGGCGATGTGACCAACTTTTTTGCATCGGTAACAGGTTCTTGTCTCCCTTTTCCGATTAGCTTCATTCTTCTCATGTTTCTGTTTTTCTGCAAGAAACGCTTTGTTTGATTGCTTCCAGAATGAGATCTCTTTCTCTTCTTCAGAACTTGACCCTGAAACAAATACAGTTTTTTATTTAAAATCTTTAATATTTTGATTATTTTCAACATCAAAACCCAACCCCTTCTTTTTGAAATTGCTTTTATGATTCGGTTTCTTTTGATGACCTGGACCGAAACCTTTCTTCTTGTTTAAACGTTGTTGAACTCTAGAAGTATATTTAGGTTTTGTAAATCCCATTTTATCTTTTATATCTGAAAACTTTATTTTTATCAAATTAAAACTGTTTTAATATTTTCAATTTTCACATTTTTAATTGGAAATTTCTCATCAGAATATAATTTGTCTGAATCATTCAAAGTATATGCCACTTTGATTGTTTCGTCATTCAAATTATTTTTTGATAACAGAAATTCTTTATTGTAAACCCTTTTGACCGATGATTTCGAACTGTCCACTGATGAACTTGAACTCTCAGATTCAGACTTTGACTCTGACTCCTCATCCTTATCCAACACCTGATTGACCACTTTCTTTATTAACTCAGACTCATGATCAGTGTCAGAGGATGTGAATGTGATGTTAATGTTATCTGGTAACTCATCAGTTGTTTCAGACTTTAACTTTATATTGACAACCTTTTTGAGTTGTTCCGAATTTGGTTTTCTGGGAGAATAACCTTCCCAGATCGGAGGCGGACACTTCTTATAATTTGCACTTTGTTTCTTACCAGTATCCGTATCTTCCGACTTCTTATCTTGAAAAACTTCAAAACCTGCAACTGTCGGATAGATTCTATCAATCAAGTATTCAGAACTTGAGTAACTCTGTAGCAATCGTCCGATTCTTTCATTCTCAATATTTTCAGTCTCGAATTCCTGCTTCAACTTTGCACACTCTTCAATATAGTGATTTATGGCCTTCTGCTTAGACATCATTGTTGCATTCATCATTGTTAAAGCATCTTCCCTTTCTGAATTTGTCTTTTCCAACTGGTATAGTGTTCTGTTCAACACATCATAAGATTCTTTCATGTACTTAAATCAAACAACAATTTTTCTTTCATCTTGTCTAGCTCACTGAACTTCTTGTCTTTCTCTTCACAATGTTTGCATGGTTCCAAACATTTCAGACAAGGTTTTATGACCTCTACAATCTTTTCAATATCTTTAGCTTCTTTACTCTGATCATCCTTCTCTTCCTGAGCAATATTTTCACATTTTATCTCTTTCTTTTCTTTTGCTGCTCGTCTCTCCTTTAGCTTCTCCAATTTATCTGCAAAATAAAATTTGAAACTTTCAGGAGATAAATGAGTTTTACCAATGTTTATTTGATTAATTTCTTCATCATCATCACTGCTATCAGTTGATGATTGATAAAAAACTGGTGTCTTTTCTGAACTATTTTCTGAAGAAACAGACTCTCCATCTTGACTTTTCTCATCATCTTCAAACACATCCATCCATTCTTTCATCAACTCTGGCTCTTGAATGATCTATGCAATAAATGCTCTAAACTTTGAGTTACTTTCAGGCGGAATATAAGCTTTCTTTGATGGCTCTTCGATCAAATCCTTCCTAGCATGTGAAGTTTGTGACGATTGTTGTTGATGCGGCTATTGAGCAATTTGATGATAAATCGCTTTTCGATGATAATCATTGTTGCCGAATGGTTTGAGCTCCACTTGCTTCGCTATTGGTACATTCCCTCTTGAAATGTCCTTTTTCCCTACACCGAAAACAAGTAACTTTAGACTTATCAAAACCTAAAGTATAAACATTAGCATCACGTAAGTCATCTCTTCCAGTAATTTGCTTAAATTTCTCAGCTCTCCTCAACACGCTCGCTAAACACCACTTAATATCCATTAGTTCCAATTCCTTAGCATCAATCTAATCGTAGTCCTCTTTTGTTAACATAGGATTTCCGATCCTTCCCGCAACCAAACCCTCATATGATTCTAACACGGTAACTAGTAATGCCATATGACCTTTAGCGACTTCTTCAGAGAAATTCTGACCGTTCTGAAGATGCAACGCGATGTTGCATTGTAGCACATGACCATTACCATTGTTTAAGCTTTGAGACTGATAATTTGAAGTTTGAACATTAGGATTAACACTCGGATATGAAGAAAATCCACTGTTGTTGGTTGAGCTTTGGTTGAGTGATCCGAAGGAGTTTTCTGCGCTAAAAGTGGTTTGGATCTTCGGATTTGCTTCAACATTTTGGACATTGCCTTTGAAATACATCTTGATATCTTGTTGACCACTTGAATTGTTCATTCTAGCGATATTTTGTTGTTCAAGATCTTGTCCTTTACGTTTTTCAATGAAGTGAGCAATTATCAATCTATCATACTCTCCGGTATTCTTCAAAATCATAAGATATGTACCCCATTCTTTTTGAGGTAAAGCATTGGCTAATTTTTCAACCCATACCTCTCGGTCTTTAGTGATATCCAACCGACTCATAGAACGAACTAAATGACAATATCTCTCGATAAGAGTCTTTGTAGTTTCACCACGCAAACTTGAGAACAATTCAAATTCTTTCTTTAATATTGACTTTTTATTCTTGATCATCTCCGTACTTCCTTCGAATTTTGTACGAAGTACTTCCCAAATCGAACGTGCACTATCATCATGTTGAAGTAATATGAAAATGTCTTCTTTCACAGCTTGTTGAAGTAAACTAATCATCATCTTTTCTGCATTGTACATTTCTCTTTCTTTTTCCGTAAATTCAGAAATATTCTTTGTAATTCCCACATTATTACGAGGTCGAACGTACTTAGTTTCAATACACTCCCAGGACCTTAAATGATTTGCTTGAACCCAATTCTCGAACCATTCTAGCCAACTATAATATTCTTCAATGCTCATTAGCTTTGGGGGTTTCCGCAACGTTCCCGTTTCATTTTCCATAGTTACACTCTGAGCAACAGTAACATGAGTACCCTGGGCAGTAGCAAATGCATTATAAAATTCAGAATCCATGTTTTGGTTTCAAAGGTTCACTATAATAGATAGTTCAAACGATTTGGTCAAACCACACGACTTGGTTCACACTCTCAAACGAACTGATACACTTTCAAACAAACTGGATCAGTTTCAAACGAACTGAATCAATTAGCATGACCTGGGCTAACTTCCAAACGACCTGTAGACCTATTAATCACTTCGTGCGAACTGGTTGAATCAAACCGTGCGAGCTGGTAACCTTTCAAGCGAACTGAACACTTTGTGCGATCAGGTCAATTCAGTTCGTGCGAACTGACTATATTTCAAACGACCTGACAATTCACGCGAACTGGTCCATTTTATCAAGTTTTAGGTTGATTTTAGGTCTGATTTTTTCAAGGATTGATTAAAACTCAATTTTACATGTTATGTCACAAAATCAGGTCATTTTAACCGTAGATTCGTTGAAATTTTGAAGAAAAAGTGTAGAAGAATGGGTAGAAATCAGATTTATCGGTAAAAACAAGCTGAAATGGTAAGAACTCTTCCTCCTGAGCTCTGATACCACTTGTAGGATCGGTGAATCAATCAAAACGAGTTGATCAGAAAAGTTCTAGACCAAATCAGAGGCGGAATTCATTGATTTGATCTTCATTCAGCTTGAAATGCATTTAAAAGTATACTAAATGTCAATTGTATTGATATAACACTGTTACACGAGCTGGAGACACTTCGGCAGAGCTTCGCTACCGGTATCCAAAGTTACAAATGAAGAACCAAGATCCACTAATCCACTATATATAGGGATGGCCAGTTCGCACCAAACAGACTAGTCCAGTTTGCACGAACTGGTCACTTCCTGTGAACCTGCTGTTTCTGCCTGTTTCCCGTTTCTTTCGTACTACGTGACTTGGTCTATCAATTCTATTACATGACTCGATACAAGACGAAGTCGACAGACATATGCACTAACATTGGATTTGGTACTCTGTTATAATTCAAACCAGTTTTCTTACCATAATTTTCTTCATCGTCTGCATACTTATGAGCTGCAACGGTAGGATAAATGCGATCAATAACATACTCTGAACTTTGATAACTTCGAAGTAGAGTATTCACTCTTTCTGTTTCAATCGTCATCGCTGCCAATTCTTGTTTCAGCCCAGCAATAATCTCAATGTATTTGTTGATTCATCTGGATATCCTCATCACTAGCTCCTTTGTACAAGTTCACT
>JARYGA010037283.1:0-29495 GCA_030545235.1 Helianthus tuberosus
AGAACGGATCTGGTCAGGTAGGTTAGAATGGATGGTGAGCTGCAAGGCGCGGACACGTTTGGGTTTCGTTTCCTTTCGACTAAGGGCATCAGCTACAACGTTAGCCTTACCTGGATGATACTTGATTGCACAGTCGTAGTCGTTTAAGAGTTCTACCCAGTGACGCTATCGCATAGTTAATTCCTTCTGATCAAAGATATACTGAAGGCTCTTGTGGTCGGTATAAATAGTGCATTTAGTACCGTACAAGTAGTGCCTCCAGATCTTGAGCGCAAAGACCACGGCCCCCAACTCCAAGTCGTGAGTCATGTAATTCTTCTCATGAACCTTCAACTGCCGAGAAGCATAAGCTATCACCTTTTCACGTTGCATTAACACACAACCGAGACCCTGAATGGAAGCATCACAATATACCACAAAATCTTCGGTACCTTCAGGTAGAGACAAGATCGGTGCACTGCAGAGTTTCTGTTTCAGCAACTGGAAAGCTTCTTCTTGTTTCGTTCCCCAAGATTATGCAACGCCTTTCTGTGTCAACGAGGTAAGAGGCTGAGCAATCTTTGAGAAGTCTTTAATAAACCTGCGGTAGTACCCAGCGAGACCGAGAAATTGTCGCACCTCCGAAGGATTCTTTGGTACCGTCCAATTTATGATAGCATCAATCTTTGCAGGATCCACGTGTATTCCTTATTCATTCACAATGTGGCCAAGGAAGTGTACCTCTCGAATCCAGAAGTCACATGTGACACCCGTGTCACTTCAACCATCAAACAAATGCCAAACCAATGAAATATTGTATTTCATGCTTGGGATTTGTAAAAATATGTGTATCGTTTACACATATCAACTCTTGTCCGATTTCAAGCTCTAAATCGCTTTCTGGAGGGTTATACGCGCTCTGATGCGTAAATATAACCAGTTTAATCCAACGAACACTCTGGAATAGTGAAATAGGCTTAACATACCTTAAATAACCTTTACATAACTTAGATATAAGTTTTGAGGTGTTCGGTATGCTAAAATAAACTTTTGTGTCATTCAGGGACTAAAAGTGTCAAAAAGTGCACAAGTTTGCATTTTCGCGCATAACTTACGTTCTGAATACATCCGGACATCCAAAAATTTATGAAAGCATGACTATATTATATTTTAGTGTTCTCCATAAGAAAAATCCATTCGTTTCGTCATTTGGATCGTTTTTCGCGCTTGTGCGCATTCCGTCGTAATTAAGCGAACATCGCGTTCGTACGACCAAACGAACCATCATCTGAGATATTTTTGAGCATGTTTTGAGTTCCCTATACTTTAACTTCATTTTAGAGCCTTGAAATGAGGTTAACGGGGTTCAAACGCATCGAAAATCGCTTAAACGGGCTGCAGGGACTAAACCTGTCACTTTTGAAACTTTTCTGAAACTGGTGCATGCTAGCGTAGCGCGAGCCCTATAGGCTTTACCAGTCGCACTACGCGACTGCCTATTCTGGGCAGAAAACATGCAGAAACTCAGTTTTTCGCTTTCGGGACCAGATTCGACGTATTAACAGCTGTTAACAGCTGTTCTCCACTCCTTAATCCCTTGCCACATGTTGATACCCTATGGTGAGTGGCCAATTTAGTCACCATAACATTCCGACACATGTACGGCTTGGATTAAGGCATGATATTCAACAAACGATCTTAACGGTTCGGGTATTCCTATAAATACCCAACCACCCCCATTGCTAAAAATCACTAGAAACTTGATTTGAGAAACTCTAAGTTGAAAAATTTGTTTCATACCTGAGATTTTTGAATCGAGTTTAGCATTCGGGGACCCTTCGTAAGTATTCTTTCGTTCTTTTCCTTATTTTATTGCTTTTCGAGTCTTTCGAGTCTGAAAGTCAAACTTTGTTTGACTTTCTACATTGACCAGTTATGGTCAATGCGAAGTTCGTCTGAACTTCGCAACGTGAGTGTAATCACGTTGGTTATAGTCCCTTGGGACTATGCCTACTGATTACCGCGTTGTCTAGGGTCGTAGGGTAAGCGATCTAATAAATCGCTTATACCTTCGAACCCGACCCAGTTTGGTCGATCATTAGGATCCGACCAAATACATTAGGTAACCCTAGTATAGGGCATAACTTTCCGAGGTTATACCCTATGGTCACATCGTTTAAGTAGTTGTATGATAGGTAGTTTATATGCCTTAGGTAAATTACCAGAATACCCTTTTCATGTATAATTGGTAATTAAGCATATGCAACCTAAACCTTTGTCACGTAACTGATTATGTAACGTGTTCAGGCATATAACACTTGTCATAGGGCTAGTTAGGCGGTCCGAACGCGTTTCACGCGCACGACGCGTTAAAGTAGCATAAGCTTCCTAAACGGGTCGTAATGGGTCGTAAACAATTATGTTAGGTTTCATTTAGTATGTAGGCTTTGTTAAACCAAATGACACGAGTCTCTGCACTCGTTTGGTTTACAAACCCTAATGCTACCCGATCTTCCGATCTAGGTCCGGTTAATTAACATAGTTACCTATATTAGGTGCCGTTTGATATCCGCGATCTCTAGCATTGTTTGGTTGTTACTCAAGGACTTCTGAGCAATCTCAAGTGAGTACATAGACCCCTCTTTTACTGTTTTCCAAACTGTTTTGGGGTGGAACACATGTGCCTACTTGTTACTTTCATGCTTTCATGTTTTAACATCATATACCTGCTATGTTCGTTAGTACATTATAGTACATGATTTTATGACATTTCATGCTAGGTGTGCCCAATTGTGTGCATTACTTAGTACATCGTTTTACATGACATTTTGACATAGACATTTGACATAGACATTTCGGCATAGACATTTTAACATGATTGACATTTGATCATCCATTTCCCACAAAACATAACTTTGATTTAAACTAAGTTTTACTTCAATACTTTGTTTTTGTGCATATGGTTTAGTTGAGACATTTCACTTGCCATACACGACATTTTGACGTAGACATTTGACATGGATATTTGACATAGACATTTGACATGGATATTTGACATAGACATTTTGATATGATTTACATCTTGACATGAACATTTGACATATTACCCAATACATTTGACAATTGATTTAAACATAGACTTCTTACATTGGATGGTTTGGTTTGATTAAGTGATTAAGTAACGATGCGTGTGTAATATGATACAAGCATGGTGGATACGCCGCTGGTACTTCCTATATATAAGTGTTTGTATGGTATTACATATCATAGCGTTATTTGAATCATTTCAGTTTGAGACATAGAACATTTTATACAAATAACATACTTTTCACAAGACATTGATTTATAAACATCTTATCTTATGCAAGCATATTTTACTTGGTTATTCATTTAACCTTACATTTATTTATACTTATCACCTGATCTTATCGATTTTCAAATGATTTACAAAGCAAAGCAAACTACAAGGTTCATGACTAAACATTTTCTCAAACATAAGTCATGAAACCTATTTTCACAAAACCTATGTATCTCACAGGCATTTTTATGCTGACGTACCTATTTTCACATGTGTTTTTCAGGAGCTGTTGCATAAGATGATCAAGATACACATAGGCAGACTTGGGCTTTAGTGACAATAAAAGATGCAAGACTAGTTAATTATGTTGTATTTCTTGTTTGTTAAGACATTGTAACACTTTTAATCAATAAAACGAAACTTCAATTGCCATGGATTTGAAACAATTAATTCTGTTACAACACTCCCCGACATTTCCGCCACGTTTTGTATGTTCTACGTGGTCGGGGTGTGACGGAAAAGATGGTATCAGAGCCAATGGTTATAGGGAATTAGGTTATTAGTAATGCTTTGACCTAGTCTATAACCTTCTTAGGACCCTAACGCGAGTTTACTTGCGTTTAGTCATAAAACAATACCGTCACCTATCCTTAGGCGACGACAGCAACAAGAACATAATTTTTCGAAACCGCTTTGAAAACTAATCATCTGTTCTAGGATGATTAATTACTAGGTTTTGAACCCTCTATTGTAAGGTTTTGAATCCTCTGTTATATGGTTTTGAACCCCTTTGAGTTTTCAAAACTTCGTCAAGGTTTTGGGTTTTAAATAATGTGAACACGTGCAAACTGGAAGGGTGAATGCCTGTATTCTGGGTTTTCTGTCTAGGCAAGCACTTCGTATACATCTCAACCAGACGCGAGACCAGTTGTGCTTACCTGGGAATTCTTGGGATGAGTGTTCACTTATAGGCGAGCATGTCTTCGCGATACATTATATTGACCCATTTATTTTGATTAGTCACTGTCTCATTTGTTTGCCTTTGGTAACAAACAAATGGTCACAATCTTCATGCGTTGTCATTTTCTCTCGACTATCTTTCCCTTGTTTCCTCCCATGTCTTCTATTTTCTTCATGGTGCCTCTTCATCGCAACAACAATGTCCGAACCAGGTGCTGCAATTACCCATCGAATAGGCGTCGTACTCCAGAGGACCGTTGACTTAGCTATCACCATGACTCGCCTCAGGGATGAAGCCGTAAGGGAACTGCTCCTTGGTGCAAACAATGCAACTGTCATCATCCAAACCAAATACCCTGTTTCAAATGTACCCACGGTGGACGATGGAGACATTTGGTTAACATGTGCCGCTTTGCAATCCAAAGCAAAGCTGTTACAAATCCTGCTGCTGCTCAACCTTCAAACTCTGCTTCATATGTTGCTTGGCATATCTGGCGCCTCAACCTCATGAACTTACTACCTTGTGTATCGAATTAAGCACGCCTAGTGCAAGGTGTCGGAACACCTCTCGTTACACAAATTCCAAAATCCATGTAGGATCTTTCTATCCTCATAATTAGATCCTTGTGGATGGGTATCATTCATCGGAATCCTTAATTGAATTCCTTGTATGATTCAATACGTACATCACAATTCAATAAGGACAAAGCCGAATTCCTATTAAGATTTTCCTATCTTCATAGATAGATTCTTGAAATGATTAAAGTGCCAAATGAAATCCACGAATTGGATTCCTGGTGTGCTTTAAGTATCCGCGTCCAAAGATAACAATTAATAACCAAGTTAAACAACTATGTGATTATGTGCTTATGTGTTTCCTTTTATGTTTTTGGTGTAATCCAAGTTTTGTTATCCAAATCCTCGTAGAATCTTCCATATCTTTATATAAGGAAATTCAAAGTAGGATATCCAAAGGTACTATATTAAATCCTCAATGGGATTTTACGTAATAGTAAAGACCCTCGGATTATATTGTACTATTCCATAATTAGACCCCTGAGTGGTCTAAGTAAACAGATTGATCCAAAAATCTGGTTAGGAATATCATGTGATGATATAGCTGAAAGGACTCCTTGGTGGTCTAATTAAAAGGATCCTTTGTTGATCTAATTAAAAGGACCCTATGGTAGTCTAGTCACACTCATCACAGGTTTGATTATCCTCCCCACAAACATTTCAAGACAAGTTGTGCGGACTATGCAAGGAATTGCGTAATTATGGATGCATACATAATTATGAAATTCAGTGCACAGAAACCACAGCGAATTTTGTCATGTGTCTAGAGTCTATTCCGTTCATTTTTGTTTCTGAAGATGTAAAATGACTATTCCGTTCATTTTTGTTTCTGAAGATGTAAAATGACTATTCCGTTCATTTTTGTTTCTGAAGATGTAAAATGACTATTCTGTTCATTTTTGTTTCTGAAGATGTAAAATGACTATTCCGTTCATTTTTGTTTCTGAAGATGTAAAATGACTATTCCGTTCATTTTTGTTTCTGAAGATGTAAAATGACTATTCTGTTCATTTTTGTTTCTGAAGATGTAAAATGACTATTCCGTTCATTTTTGTTTCTGAAGATGTAAAATGACTATTCTGTCCATTTTTGTTTCTGAAGATGTAAAATGACTATTCTATTCATTTTTGTTTCTGAAGATGTAAAATGACTATTCTGTCCATTTTTGTTTCTGAAGATGTAAAATGACTATTCTGTTCATTTTTGTTTCTGAAGATGTAAAATGACTATTCTGTTCATTTTTGTTTCTGAAGATGTAAAATGACTATTCTGCTCATTTTTGGTTTCTGAAGATGTTGTGGAAAATGACTATTCTGTTCATTTTTGTTTCTAAAGAATGCCTGTTGAAAATAACTCGGTTCATTTTTCATTTCTGAAAAATGTTCGTTAAAGAGAAATTACAGGATTACTTCTTGTTCATCTTTGATGGTTATTTAACACAAAGTCACAAATAGACTCCTACGAATTAATTTCGGGACGAAATTTCCTAAAGTAGGGGAGACTGTGACACCCGTGTCACTTCAACCATCAAACAAATGCCAAACCAATGAAATATTGTATTTCATGCTTGGGATTTGTAAAAATATGTGTATCGTTTACACATATCAACTCTTGTCCGATTTCAAGCTCTAAATCGCTTTCTGGAGGGTTATACGCGCTCTGATGCGTAAATATAACCAGTTTAATCCAACGAACACTCCGGAATAGTGAAATAGGCTTAACATACCTTAAATAACCTTTACATAACTTAGATATAAGTTTTGTGGTGTTCGGTATGCTAAAATAAACTTTTGTGTCATTCAGGGACTAAAAGTGTCAAAAAGTGCACAAGTTTGCATTTTCACGCATAACTTACGTTCTGAATACATCCGGACATCCAAAAATTTATGAAAGCATGACTATATTATATTTTAGTGTTCGCCATAAGAAAAATCCATTCGTTTCGTCATTTGGATCGTTTTTCGCGCTTGTGCGCATTCCGTCGTAATTAAGCGAACATCGCGTTCGTACGACCAAACGAACCATCATCTGAGATATTTTTGAGCATGTTTTGAGTTCCCTATACTTTAACTTCATTTTAGAGCCTTGAAATGAGGTTAACGGGGTTCAAACGCATCGAAAATCGCTTAAACGGGCTGCAGGGACTAAACCTGTCACTTTTGAAACTTTTCTGAAACTGGTGCATGCTAGCGTAGCGCGAGCCCTATAGGCTTTACCAGTCGCGCTACGCGACTGCCTATTCTGGGCAGAAAACATGCAGAAACTCAGTTTTTCGCTTTCGGGACCAGATTCAACGTATTAACAGCTGTTAACAGCTGTTCTCCACTCCTTAATCCCTTGCCACATGTTGATACCCTATGGTGAGTGGCCAATTTAGTCACCATAACATTCCGACACATGTACGGCTTGGATTAAGGCACGATATTCAACAAACGATCTTAACGGTTCGGGTATTCCTATAAATACCCAACCACCCCCATTGCTAAAAATCACTAGAAACTTGATTTGAGAAACTCTAAGTTGAAAAATTTGTTTCATACCTGAGATTTTTGAATCGAGTTTAGCATTCGGGGACCCTTCGTAAGTATTCTTTCGTTCTTTTCCTTATTTTATTGCTTTTCGAGTCTTTCGAGTCTGAAAGTCAAACTTTGTTTGACTTTCTACATTGACCAGTTATGGTCAATGCGAAGTTCGTCTGAACTTCGCAACGTGAGTGTAATCACGTTGGTTATAGTCCCTTGGGACTATGCCTACTGATTACCGCGTTGTCTAGGGTCGTAGGGTAAGCGATCTAATAAATCGCTTATACCTTCGAACCCGACCCAGTTTGGTCGATCATTAGGATCCGACCAAATACATTAGGTGACCCTAGTATAGGGCATAACTTTCCGAGGTTATACCCTATGGTCACATCGTTTAAGTAGTTGTATGATAGGTAGTTTATTTGCCTTAGGTAAATTACCAGAATACCCTTTTCATGTATAATTGGTAATTAAGCATATGCAACCTAAACCTTTGTCACGTAACTGATTATGTAACGTGTTCAGGCATATAACACTTGTCATAGGGCTAGTTAGGCGGTCCGAACGCGTTTCACGCGCACGACGCGTTAAAGTAGCATAAGCTTCCTAAACGGGTCGTAATGGGTCGTAAACAATTATGTTAGGTTTCATTTAGTATGTAGGCTTTGTTAAACCAAATGACACGAGTCTCTACACTCGTTTGGTTTACAAACCCTAATGCTACCCGATCTTCCGATCTAGGTCCGGTTAATTAACATAGTTACCTATATTAGGTGCCGTTTGATATCCGCGATCTCTAGCATTGTTTGGTTGTTACTCAAGGACTTCTGAGCAATCTCAAGTGAGTACATAGACCCCTCTTTTACTGTTTTCCTACCTGTTTTGGGGTGGAACACATGTGCCTACTTGTTACTTTCATGCTTTCCTGTTTTAACATCATATACCTGCTATGTTCGTTAGTACATTATAGTACATGATTTTATGACATTTCATGCTAGGTGTGCCCAATTGTGTGCATTACTTAGTACATCGTTTTACATGACATTTTGACATAGACATTTGACATAGACATTTCGGCATAGACATTTTAACATGATTGACATTTGATCATCCATTTCCCACAAAACATAACTTTGATTTAAACTAAGTTTTACTTCAATACTTTGTTTTTGTGCATATGGTTTAGTTGAGACATTTCACTTGCCATACACGACATTTTGACGTAGACATTTGACATGGATATTTGACATAGACATTTGACATGGATATTTGACATAGACATTTTGATATGATTTACATCTTGACATGAACATTTGACATATTACCCAATACATTTGACAATTGATTTAAACATAGACTTCTTACATTGGATGGTTTGGTTTGATTAAGTGATTAAGTAACGATGCGTGTGTAATATGATACAAGCATGGTGGATACGCCGCTGGTACTTCCTATATATAAGTGTTTGTATGGTATTACATATCATAGCGTTATTTGAATCATTTCAGTTTGAGACATAGAACATTTTATACAAATAACATACTTTTCACAAGACATTGATTTATAAACATCTTATCTTATGCAAGCATATTTTACTTGGTTATTCATTTAACCTTACATTTATTTATACTTATCACCTGATCTTATCGATTTTCAAATGATTTACAAAGCAAAGCAAACTACAAGGTTCATGACTAAACATTTTCTCAAACATAAGTCATGAAACCTATTTTCACAAAACCTATGTATCTCACAGGCATTTTTATGCTGACGTACCTATTTTCACATGTGTTTTTCAGGAGCTGTTGCATAAGATGATCAAGATACACATAGGCAGACTTGGGCTTTAGTGACAATAAAAGATGCAAGACTAGTTAATTATGTTGTATTTCTTGTTTGTTAAGACATTGTAACACTTTTAATCAATAAAACGAAACTTCAATTGCCATGGATTTGAAACAATTAATTCTGTTACAACACTCCCCGACATTTCCGCCACGTTTTGTATGTTCTACGTGGTCGGGGTGTGACATCACACTTAGAGAATTTCGCGTAGAGTTGCTCCTTCCTCAAGAGCTCCAAGATCAGTCGTAAGTGCCGCCCGTGATCTTCCTTGTTCTTAGAGTAGATCAGAATGTCATCGATGAACACGATAACGAAATCGCCAAGATACGGCTTGCACACACGGTTCATGAGATCCATGAAGACCGCTGGTGCGTTCATCAACCCAAACGGCATAACTAGAAACTCATAATGTCCATCTCGCGTTCAAAAAGCTGTTTTTGGTATATCCTCCTCTCGGACTCTTATCTGATGATAGCCCGATCTTAAGTCGATTTTCGAGTAAAAACTTGACCCCCCTTCCAACTGGTCAAACAGATCGTCGATGCGCGGCAGAGGATAACGGTTCTTGACAGTCACCTTGTTGAGTTCCCGATAATCAATACACATTCGAAAGGACCCGTCTTTCTTCTTTACAAACAGAACTGGGGCACCCCAAGGTGAAGAACTAGGTCGGATAAAACCTCTATCCAACAGTTCTTGAAGTTGATTAGACAGCTCTTGCAACTCTCTTGGTGCAAGACGATAAGGAGCACGAGCAATCGGAGCTGCTCCTGGTGTGAGATCAATCTGAAATTCCACTTGACGGTGAGGAGGTAAACCAGGAACCTCCTCAGGAAACACATCAGAAAATTCACAGACAACTGGCAGGTCTTCGATCTTCCTCTCTTCAAGCTCAGGATCAGAAACAAGTGCTAAAATAGCAGGATACCCCTTTCGTAAACACTTCTGGGCTTTCATAGATGAGATGATACCACCCATCGCACCACTGCGATGCCCTTGAACTGATAGAGACTCTCCACTAGGGAGAGGAATACGCACAATTTTCTCTTTACAAAGAATGTCGGCACGATGCTTGGACAACCAGTCCATACCAACCACTATGTCAACACTACCGAGGGTAACAGGAAGGAGATCAATATCAAACATTTGGCCCACAAGATCTAGCTTGCATCCCACAATAACATGTGAGGCTTCAATCGTCTTACCATCAGCTAATTCTACTACATGCTTAGCTTCTAAAGGTGTTGGAGTTAACCCTAATCGTTGACTGAACTCTAGGGACACATAACTCCAATCGGCACCGGAATCAAATAATATAGAAGCAAAGAGGTTGTTCACAGAAAACGTACCAGTTACGACATTGTCTTCGTTCCTAGCATCACCAGCACCAATCGTAAATACCCTTCCACGAGCACCGTTTCCCCCATTGTTGCCGTTATTGTTGTTTCCAGTATTGTTGTTGTTCTGACGGTTGTTGTTATCATTGACATTCTGATTCAGCTGAGGGCAATCCCGTTTAATATGACCCTCATCCCCACACTGGAAACACCCCTTCCTATTGCCTTGGTTCTGATGGGGCTGCTGCCTCTGTTGTTGCTGCTGTTGCTGATTCTGCTGCTGGTTCTGCTGCTGCTGTTGCTTTGGGAACGGGGCTCTACAGTCTCTTGCCATATGGCCCATCTTATCACACCTATGGCAAGCTCGGACACAAGGTCCAAGATGATGATAACCACACTTGTTGCACTTTGGCTTCCTACCAACATAGGAGCCTTGACTCTGATTGTTGTTCTGGCCTTGGTTAACTAAGGACGACTGACTGAAACTATGATTATTGATGTTGTCAGGCCTTTTTTGTGATTGGCTTGCGCTGGTCGCTTTGTCAGCATCGTTCCATTTACGCTTGTTATCGTTGACATGTGTGGTAGCTGTACCAGCAGGGGTGGTAGCAGAAACACGGGGCGGTAGCGATCGACCTCCTGATCAGTAATCTTATGTGCTAACCGGATGATCTGGGGCAGATTGTTAAGGTTTGCAGCAGTGACCAAACTCTTTACTGCTGGTGCTAGGACCTTGATATACAACTCAATTCGTCAAGGTGGGGGTCGAGATCGGTTAGGGCACATGTTTGCTAGCTCATGTGACCTCTTCGTGTACGCTTCAATTTTGGACCCCTCCATCTTCAGATTGTAGTACTCATTCTCGAGTTTCTGAATCTCGTCACGAGGACAATACTCCTCCCGCATCAACTCCTTGAAGTCATCCCAAGTGGTTGCATTAGCCATGTCGATACCCAACATCTGCACTTGGGCATTCCACCAGGTCAGGGCACCATCCTCTAATGTGCCAGTAGCATACTTCACCCGGTCCCCCACGGGACAGTTACACATAGCGAACACTAACTCAGCTGTCTCAAACCATCGAAGTAGCCCCACAGCCCCTTCAGTCCCACTGAAGGTCTGTGGCTTACAATCCATAAATGTCTTAAACGTGCAAGCAGGCGGATGGTTTTGATTCTGATTCGCTTGCTGACCTAATAAACGAAAGAGAAAGATACAATACACGGGTAAGAGTTGGGTACACGACACGAGAATAAGGAATATTTGGCACATTTCGTACCAGCTTGATAGGCTGCCAAAGCCTCAGCCACATGGGTGTTGATCAGGTCAGTCAATTCAGCCTGAGTCATAGCAATGTGACCACGTCCGTGACCTCGTCCGCTCATGATTCTATATAGGAAAAGGGGAAAGAGGTCAAAAGTCGAGATAAAGTAGGAGTCAAACCTCACGATGACTTCTACGGACTACCAGTTTACACCAAACAACAGAGCGGAACCCCTTTCACACTCGTTAGGCCTTACTGGGATTCACATGCACCCCACATTATTATTATGTGTGCACCCATAATAGCAATGTGATTTGCATGTTTATCTCAGCTCCTCCCAACTTATGCTCAAAGGTTCCTCAAATTCAAATAACAAAGCAGAAGACACCACAAAACGTAAACCACGAAAGTCTAGCGAGATATCACACTGTGACTCTACCAACCACATAACTTAGGCAATTAACACATGAATTCGATCTGTGGTGCTAAGTGTGCAATCACATGCAACATCATACATGAATGTATACTAGATATACTATGCAATAAGTAAACGAGTGACGAACCTTGCAATCTGGAGCTGAGTGTCATGGTCGATTTCGAAGTTGTTCGGTTATAGTCTGGTTTTATGAAAACATTTTTAAAACCTAGTTCACTATAACCAGTGGCTCTGATACCAAACTGTCACACCCCAAAAATACCACATGCGGAAACACCGCGAGATGTGTGACGTAGTAGGATCCAGCCACTAATCACATTGAACTATAATAAATATTTAAAAAAAAGCATTCCATTCATTTCGTATTATAATTCCAATACATGAGTTAAAACCAAAGTAAACGTTCAGCAGAAGCATAAGATTATTCGTTATTCAAGTGTTTCAAAACAATGCGCTAAACCAAGAATTAATATCCAAGAGCTGTGACCCATGACCACTCCAGCACTCCCAGATGGCAAGCCCCGTCCATGAATCTAACGACCTGCAAGCATGCAGACAAGTGTGTCAGACGACGCTGGTGAGTTCAAAGTTTGTTAACGCGTTTTAGTTACCAGATATAAGTATAAAACAGTTCAGAGATTTGATGTTGTTAATAACTCGATTACCGCCGATGGCTCCAGATTATTTGCCCTATTCCCCAATGCCTCTATCAAAGCAATGGTCAAGACTGGGGTCATTAGTTCACGCCCGTCCTCCCCAGTACGGTGTGAGGGTGCCAAACCTAAATAGCGCTATTAACTAATACCCCGTTGCCTCCCCGGCAACAAATCGGTAGAAGGGACTTAAGTGATAGATATGAGTGTATTAACCAACATCCCAATAACCCGACATTCCTCCCCGGAACATTTACCAGATGTCCCTCCCCGGGACGCATGCTTGGAAAAAGAGCAGTGAACTCACCTTAGATTTGCTCGGTATTTAACCAGTTACCCGTTCCAGTTAATCAACCAACCATACCGTGGTTACCAATCAAGATCAGTTTCAAGATTTATCAATTATGTCACGTATTTCAAAGATCACATTCATCACAAGTATCACTGTACATTACATAGCATATACTCAGTTCACACATGTGTTCATATCCCATGCATAATATACCACAACACACAACAGTTAACTGGGCTATGTACCAAAGCCCAAGCCCAAGCTATTTTTCCCATCGGCGAAATACCCCAACTGTTCGTCAAAACCCCCCGACGAATCACCCTCCGACGAAACTCCCTATATTTCGTCGCGTTACATTTTTCGTCAGGGGTCCTTTGTCGTTGCCTTCACATTCTGTTACAGTTTACAGGTTCCAACAACAACAACCAATCCACGATTGAACATTCTAGTTCTGAGTAATTATCAAGCATTCTGATTCATTATGTGATCATCACAGAATTTGGCATACAAAGTCAATATTTAGTCCGATCAAATTATGCAAGTATCACTTAACCATGGAACCCAAACTAGCCGTTATACAATTTAAATCGCACAATCAGAATTATCAAGTTGTCGTTCCATAACTAGTTTACAAGACCCTAACTCTCTCTCCTTTGGGCGATTTTTTAATTCTTCATGAAATCCTTGTTTTTCTTCGTGATCTAATGCATAACAGTCTGTGATTAGAGTCTTGATTAGTCAAACTCTATAACGAACTTGTTAGCATAAGGGACCGATCCAAAATTAGGGTTTTTTTTCGTTTGTGTTTTCAAATCGCCGCTTTAGTTCATCAATTCGGAATCCTGATTTATTAAACTGGTTGTTATTGATTGCGGTTAACTGAGATTAATTTAGCTTGATTGATACGCTGGTTTAATCGATTAAGGATGAAAGATTGATACTAGGGTTTAAAGGATTAGGGTTTTGTCTGCTTTTTTCGTTTGTTGGTGTTTATTTCTTGTGCATGGTTGGTTGTCACGTTGTTTAATGGAGAGAGGTGCTGATCTTGGAATGTCTGAACGTTCCAAACCTGATGGTAGAGTCTTACACAATCGTGGGAAGCCTCCTAATTCGAACTTGGAGAGTGGTAATGATCGGAAATTGGAGGAGTTAGGGTTTCAAGCTTTTTCAGATAGAGTGCGTGGGGATGTTTTTATCAGTTCGAGTAATGTTAAGCCGTTGAACTCTCAAGAGGTGCATGGGAAACCTCCATCGCGTGGTAAGGGTTTTGATGGCCGGCCTATTAACATTGATGGTAATCCTCTCTTGCCGCGTCGTGGGGTGGTTCAACAGGAACCAAGGATGATTAACGTTATTGATGAACTTGAAAAGGTTACTTTTCCGGTTCAATTGGATACCTTCACAGCTGATGATAGCCTTTGCTATAAGCCTATGAACAATACATTCTCTTATGCGGATACAGTTAAAAATTCTATTTTGAAGAAGCGTGAGGTTAACTTTCAGAGAATGGAGTCGGTGGGATCTGTTAATGATGCGGATGTTGTCATACCACGTGAGGTAATTCGTAAAGTTCAGGAGAAATTTGAAAATGTTCTTTATGGATATTTTCTAGGTAATCGATTGCCATTTCCTGTATGTTGGGATTGAACCCTATCAGAGGAACAGATAATTAAAGCCAAAACTGGATCAGAGCAGTGGATCCAGAATAAGCAGACAATTACAGTTAGTTCATGCAAATCTCTCCCCTTGAAAGTGGTTTTATATCTGCTGACCTCCTAACTGCTGATCTTACTAAGTGCTGACCTACAACTGCTGCTTTGTATCTACTGACCAATGTCAAAGACTGATGGAAGACCAAAGCTCTGCTGACTCAATCTACTGCCTTGAGTCAAGTACTGCTGATCCGGATAGGCACTGCTGGGTTCACAGCAATGGAAGGATGCAGCAGCTGTTTAAGTGTCTTTTATGTAAAGAAATGTAATAGCAGTAGTTAGTACATCAGAGTTTGTATAGATCAGAGGTTAGAGTTTGTTAGGAGGTTAGATGTCACTTTCATGGTGACGTCAGCTAAGATGCTCAGTGGTTTGCAAGTGCCTATAAATAGTTCAGTACTTTGTACTGTTCTATTAGCTCTTTCACCACTTCGTCTTCTTTGCACGAACAAACTACTGAGCTCTGGCTGAGGGGGAGTTTGCATTCATTCATCAATCATTGTAATCGTTGTTGAAACAAATTCAATCTTTCGATTCATTGTGTAAAGATGTTTGATTAAAGTATTACTCTCGTTTGATTGTATGCAAAGTTTGTTTTCATCTTAATTCCGCTGCACAACTCTTTCATTTCCATCTTAATTTCAAACGAAAATACAATCAAAAACAAACTCAGATCCAACAATTGGTATCAGAGCTTGGACAGTCAAATTTGATCTAACAATCATTTTGACGTAAATAGTTCAGCTCATAACAGTTGATACTGATCGTTTGTTCGTCCGTTGAAAAACAGAGCAAGGATTAATCACCATTAAAGTTGATTTCTCAGTGTCTGTAAAACAACAAGAATGACGTCACAATCTCAGGATGATAAAAACAACATCGGCTCGCTTTTTAAACCACCTATGCTAAAAAGAAATGAGTACAACATCTGGCAGAGGAGGATGGGTCACATCCTCGCTCAACAAAGCACAGGTTGTTGGAGGTCTGTCATTTATGGTCCCCATGTTCCTTCAGTGCCAAGCGCTGAAGATGCTAAAAAGTTCGTTCCAAAACCAGTTGAAAATTATACCGAAACCGACTTTCAAAAGATCGAACTAGATGCTAAGGCTTTTAGCATCATAGCATCAGCGCTGCCCAATGAGATATATGCTGGACTGTTACACTGTAACAGTGCCAAAGAATTATGGGACGCACTTAAGGAACAGTTTGGGGGGACTGAAGAAGTCATAGAAAACAACAGGGAAATCCTGAACCAACAGTATGAAACATTTTGCTACGTTAAAGGTGAATCACTAACGCAACAATTTGAGCGTTTCAGTTGTCTCATCAGTGAACTGAGGCTTGTTAACACCACTTTTACAAACTCAACTCAAAATAGCAGGTTCCTCAGGTCACTGCCAGAAAAATGGGACACAATAGCTTTTGTCACCCGAAACTCATCTGAGTTCAAGGATCTGACCTTGACCCAACTCCACGGTCGACTCCTGACCTACGAAAGGGAGTTGAACCAGAAAAGGAGGTTACAAGAGTCAGGAAAAGCTACTGAGGATTACATTTTCGGTAATACTGCTCTTCTGGGTCAAGAAGAATCTGGGAGCAGTGGTAAGGATCAGGGTTATGATCACTTCATTGACATAACTGCTGGTGCAAATTTTAACAACCCTGATCCTCACTCTGCAAGTTATGCATTCACTGCAAACGAAAACCAGATGTCAAATAATCTAAGCTTTGAACTCAATGATTTACAACATTTCGATCCCACTGACTTAGAGGAAATGGACATCCTGCACCAACTGGCTTTGCTAAGTGTTAGAACTAGCAAATTTTACAAGAGAACAGGGCGAAAATTCCCAGGTTTGCATGGGAATCTAAGGGTTGGGTTGGATAAATCGAAAATCAAGTGCTACAAGTGTAATAGGTTGGGACATTTCGCTAGGGAATGTAGGAGTCAAACTACTGGTCCCATAATTACTCATCCTAGCTCAAATCCTAGACCTCAAAACCAAAGCACTGTGCACTATGCCCAGTATACGCCAGCAGCTCAAGTGAACACTGCTCACTATGCTGCTGCCCCTGTGCCAGTACATTATGTCCAAACTACTGTTCCACAAATCCAATATGTTCAAACCCCTGCTCCCCAGGTACAAGTGCAAACTGTTGCACCTCAAACCACTGCTCCAGCAGCAGCACAACCAGATCAACAAAGTTTTTTCACTCAAGGGTTTGTTGACTGGAGCAGTATGCCTGATGATCTTAGTGATGAAAATTTTGCACTCTATGCTTCTAATGATTCTTCACATGATGAGTTTTGTTTGATGGCATTAGAGTCAATACAGGAGGGGGTTGAAACTAAGGAGGAACAGCAGTGCTTTGAAACAGTGGAAGAGGTGACTGAAGCAGTGGTTACTGTTGTGGCTGGTGAACTACTGTTGGGAGAAAGTTCAGGTACCCTGATTGAACCAATGACAGATCCATGGTCCGTAGAGGACAAAGAAGAAGAGAAAGAAGAAAAGGCTGGTGAAAAGAAGGTGAAAGCTGATGATGAAGAAGATCATCAATGTGATTGTGCAATGATGGCAGCTGCCAAGGTATCTCCTCAAGTTCTTGAAAAACTGTGTTCTGACAATTGCATAATTGCTTTTGCTAACATTAAAGAGGTGAATGAAAACCTTCGGGATAAAATCTTGACTGATGAGGTTAAATTTGAAAAGTCTTTAAAAGAACTTAAAAACAAATTGACCGAAAAGGAAAAAGAGATCAGTTGTTTAAAAGAAGAGCAAAGCATAACCAAAACCCAACTTCAAACTATGGTAGAAAAATACCAAGTTTTCAAAAAGGAGTTGGAATCCACCCGGATTACTTGTGAAAGATGGGTGGAATCCTGCAGAGGATATGAGGTTATGCTTGAAAAACAGAGAAAAAGCAATGTGAAATTTGGGGTTGGCTATAGAAAACATGATGATGAAAACACTGTTTTTGAAAAATCTGTTCAAACCACTGATGTAACCACTGAGTTCATCCCCACAAACAAGAATGGCCAAGAAGTGAAAATCACTGACAAACTTGGTAACAAAATCACACTTGACAGACCAATGGAATCCTCTACTTTTGAGGAGCTTGAAGAATACCAGTTTAAACCAAAATGGTCTGATGAGTTTGACATTCTTGAAAATTTCAAGCCAATGGACTTTACATCAACTGATGGTGTCAAGGCTCCAAAAGCTAAAGTCATACCTCTCAAGGACATCCCAGCAGTGGTTAAAACCTCTGTTGCAAAGGAGTCTGAAAAGAGAAAGAAGAAAGAAAAAATTGATAACTTGTTTTGTGAATTCTGTGAGAAAAGGAATCATCTAACAAAAGATTGTTTCCACTTAAAAGCTTATGATTTAAACAGAACAAGTGTCATTGTTTCAGCTAAAGGTTGCATTGTCTGTGGTAAAACAAACCACAAAACTCAAGCATGTGTGTATCTCAAAAACTTTGATGAGAAAAAGAATGAGTACATTGCTAAAACATCCTTGAGTCCATTATCATCATCAACATCTGTCAAATTCACCAAGAAACAACCACTGTTTGTGCCAGTTCAAACAGCTGTTACAAAACAGCTGAACCAAACATCTGTCAAAAGAGATGTTCAGGTTACTGATGCACCCCCTGCCAATCAGTTCAGAAAAGGCAGAGAAAAACAGTCTTACCAAAGGATTCCTCACGTTTATGAGGCCTACAAAAGGCCCTCTAAACCCAAAGTGAACAGGCATCCTTTTGGTTACCAGCAGATGATTGGTCAGGACCCACAACAGTGGTTAGAGAAACACTGTCCTAAAACAGTTCAAACTCCTGACCTAACCACTGTCCACCATTCTGCATCCATCCCAGACACTGTTGAGACCCCATCCAAAGCCTTGTTGGCTTTGGAGACCTTAATGAACTAATCCGTTTACTTCATGTGCAGGGAGCTTCTGCATGCTTTGATAGTCTTTGGTATGTAGATAGTGGAGGCTCCAGGCACATGACAGGATGTAAAGCCCTCCTCAAAGACTTTAAAATCCATGGAGGGGGTGATATATCCTTTGGGAATAATAGTAAAGGGAAAGTTCTGGGGTCTGGAACAGTGCAATCTGGAAATGTAAAATTTGAAAATGTCAATCTAATAGACAATCTAAAATTCAACCTTCTGAGTGTGTCCCAAATGAGTGACAAGGGATTTGGGTCATTCTTCACAAAAGACTGTTGTAGGATTGTTGGACCAGAAATGGTCAAAAAGATTGAAGCAATAATCAAAACTGGTCAAACTAAACTTGTTGCTCAAAGAAGTGGCAATGTTTATGTTGTTGACATGTCAAAAGAGTGTCCCAGAGCTGATGCCTGTCTATTCTCAGCTGCCTCTAACAAAGAGACAGAACTTTGGCACAGAAGGCCGGGGCACACAAATCTTAAGACAATCACAGAAATTTCAAAAAATGGTTTGGTGAGAGGCCTACCACAAAAATTGTTTTCATGCCCTGAACATTGCATTTCCTGTTTAAAAGGAAAACAGCATAAAAGTTCTTTCAAGTCCATTGAAGAGTCCAAAACAACCCAGTGTTTGCAAATGCTACACATGGATTTGTTTGGCCCAGTTCAAGTCATGAGCCTCAAAAAGAAAAGATATTGTTTGGTTATTGTTGATGACTTTTCTAGGTTTACATGGACTTTCTTTTTACACTCAAAAGATGAGACTGCAGGCATTTTGCAAGACTTTGTAACACAGGTTGAAAAGCAATTTGACCTTCCAGTGAAAAGCTTCAGGAGTGACAATGGCACAGAATTCAAAAATAGGGAGTTGGATGCCTTCTGTGTGAAGAAAGGGATTGTAAGGCAGTACAGTATCCCTAGAACACCAGAGCAGAATGGGGTAGTGGAAAGGAAGAACAGAACTCTGATTGAGGCTGCCAGAACCATGCTTGCAGATTCAGGTTTGCCATTAACTTTCTGGGCAGAGGCAGTAAACACTGCTTGCTATGTTCAGAACAGAGTTTTAATAAACCCCAGGCACAAAAAGACTGCCTATGAAATTCTGTATAAAATTAAACCACTGATTTCATACTTCAAGGTGTATGGATGCCCATGCTTTATTTTGAACTTAAAAGATTCCATTTCAAAATTTGCAGCCAAAATTGATTGTGGTTATCATCTGGGATACTCAACCACTGCCAAAGCCTACAAAGTGTTCAATACACGGACCAAGGCAGTGGAGGAGACTTTGAATGTTAAGTTCAATGAAGTTTCATCAATGAAAATCCCAGCAAACCCTGCAGATCTGTTTGATCTTGAAAAATTTACTTTTGAAAATACTGCTGTCAAGACTAACAGTGCAGGTCCATCAGAGGATACAACACCAGACTATGGGTATGAAATCATCATCCCTCAAAGGTCTGCCACAAAGGGAAAAGCACCAGCTGTTCAAAACAGTTGTCAAAGCTCAACCACTGCTACCTCAACAGTTGTTGACCAAAGTAGCCCATCAACCACTGCTTCCACATCCTCAAACACTGCTGACAAAAGTCCTCAAACAGTGGATAAAAGTCAGCAGTTGTCCACGTCATTACCTCCTATTCCACCACCTTTTGAAGCCACTGTTGGATCATCAAAGTCCCCAGCAGTGGTTAGCTCAGATGATACACATTTGCAGCCTTCACCAACCAATGCTATCATACCATACCAAGAAGATTTAATCTTCTTGAGATCTCATCCACCTGATAAAATCATTGGCAACATAAATGAAGGGGTGCTCACAAGAAGCCAAACCCAAAACATTTGTCTTTTTGCTGGTTTTCTATCACTCAATCAGCCAGTCAAGTACCAAGAGGCACTGAAAGACAACAGCTGGGTAGAAGCCATGCAAGAGGAGCTCCAACAGTTTAAAAGACAACAAGTATGGGAGCTTGTACCACTGCCAGAAGAGGTTAGTCCCATTGGCACAAAGTGGGTCTTCAAGAACAAAACTGGTGAAAGGGGTATTGTTGTCAAGAATAAAGCCAGGCTTGTGGTTCAAGGTTACAGACAGGAAGAGGGGATTGATTATGATGAAACATTTGCCCCTGTTGCAAGATTGGAAGCCATTAGACTGTTCCTGGCCTTTGCTGTCAACCACAATATGAAGGTGTTTCAAATGGATATCAAAAGTGCTTTCCTCTATGGTACAATTCAAGAAGAGGTATATGTTTGTCAACCTCCAGGTTTTGAGGATCCATTTTATCCAGATCATGTCTACAGGCTAAACAAAGCCTTGTATGGCCTGAAACAAGCACCAAGGGCCTGGTATGAAACTCTTTCCAACTTCCTACTCTCAAATGGTTTCAAAAGAGGTACCATTGATAAAACATTGTTTTTAAAATGGAGAGGGAAGGATTTAATGATTGTCCAGATTTATGTGGATGACATTATTTTTGGAAGCACATGTAACTCAATGTGTGAAGAGTTTAGAGAACTCATGACAGCAGAGTTTGAAATGAGTGCAATGGGTGAGCTGCAATGCTTTCTTGGTCTCCAAGTCCAGCAATTGCAAAATGGAACTTTCATTCATCAAAGCAAATATGCTAAAGAACTTTTAACCAAATTTGATATGAATGATTGTAAACCATGCAGCACACCCATGGCAACAAATAAGCTGGTCATGTCTGATGAAAAGGATGAGCTGATTGACCAAACACTTTATAGAAGCATGATTGGGTCTTTATTGTACCTAACTGCATCCAGACCAGACATCATGTTTGCAACATGTGTCTGTGCAAGAAGTCAATCAGCTCCCAGAAAATCAAATCTCATTGCTGTAAAAAGGATCTTCAGATACATAAAAGGTGCTCCCACACTTGGTATCTGGTATCCAGCTAATGGGAACATCAAGCTTTCAGGTTTCTCAGACAGTGACTTTGCTGGATGTCACACCACAAGGAAGTCCACATCAGGAGGGTGCCAGTTTCTAGGTGATTGCTTAGTTTAATGGCAAAGCAAAAAGCAAGCAGCTGTTTCAACATCCACTGCTGAAGCTGAATACATTGCTGCTGCAAGCTGTACAGCCCAACTCCTGTGGCTTCAAAATCAGTTACTGGATTTTGGTATCACTGCCTTAAAGACACCACTCATGTTGGATAGCCAGGCAGCAGAAAATATCATAAAAAATCCAGTTTCCCATTCAACCACCAAACACATCGACATCAGGCATCACTTTGTGAGGGATTGCTATGAAAAAGGTTTGATTTCTCTGCATCATGTCCCAACTAAAGATCAGCTGGCAGATGTGCTCACAAAAGCACTTGATACAGCCACTTTTGAAAGCTTGGTCTCTAGAATTGGGATGCTAAACATGGAATAACAAGCAACATCTTGTTTTTCTATGAATAAAAGCATCAAAATGTTTTCAGAAAATCAAAACTCCATCCTTAAAAATAGCTAAAAATGATATTTTTCATTAAAATCCTTAAAAGTCTGCCATTAACCACTGATTGTTCAAAAGTCTGCTCTACTTCAAAAGTCTGTCCACTGCTGAAAGTCAACCCCTGCTCTCTCATTTCTTTGATAAACTATGTTGTTCAAAAGCAGTGTCTTATCCACTGATATGCTATCCACTGATAGTGAAAATCATCCACTGCTTTCATCCCACTGCCTTCATCAGTCACTTTCACAAAAGTACTGTCCTTCACTTTCACCAGGGGTTGTCACGTGGGCAGTACATATTGGTCAGACCTTTTGTAACGGCTGCCACCTCAGCATTCACTTTCTTCCCTATAAAATCCCCCACTCACCACCAAAACAGGGTTTTACTGTCGAATTGAATTCTTAAAAATTCTCTTCTCAAAGCAGTTTTTCTTCTCATCTCTCACAAATTTCTTTGATCATTCATCTTCAAAATGACAAAATCGAAGTCATCTTCAAAACCCTCCTCCAAATCATCTTCGAAAACAGCCTCTCAAAAGGCAATCTCCACTGAAATTCCACATAAACCATCTCACAATCTCCTGGGTCTTCTCACAAAACCAGGAACCACAAATGTTTTCGATTCCATCATTGATATCATGGCAAAATCAAAGTACAAAACTTTGTTCACCGCCGATGCACCAATCTATTTGGCGACCCAAAGGGAGTTCTGGAAGAATGCAACTCTTGAAAAACAAGGAGACACTGCAACCACCATAAACTCTTCTATAAAGGGTAAAGCTGTCCAAATCACGCCACAATCCATTTCAGAGGTCTTTCAACTCGATGATCAAGAAGGTAAAATCTCTTTCACTAAAAACGAGTTGCAAACTGACTTCATTGAGAGAGGGTATGAAGCCACAATGATGAAGAAAATTACCTTAGAAAAAGGTTACTTTCCTTCTGCAACCAGATTTTTATTTCATACCCTCCTACTATGTGTTTCAAATAAAACCACTTCTTTCAATGAAATCCCTTTAAAGATTCAAAATCTGGGATACGCTATTCTTCAAGGAGAAAATTTTAACTATTCTCGGGAAATTTTTAAAGATTTGGTTAATAATGTTGAAACAAAATCATTCTTACTGTTTCCAAGGTTTTTAAGTTACTATTTTTCAAAGAAATTCAGTAAGGATGATTTAGCTGTAATAAACCAAGGTGATTCTACTCAAATAAACAGTTTAACAACTGAAACTTTTTCAAGAATGTTAGCACCTTGCAAAACACAAGCAGAGGTGCCTGAGCAGATTTTAGCAGTTACAACTGCTCCTCAGGTATCTGCTGCTGAGCCCACTGCTCAAGGTGATCAAAGCAGCAGCACAACTGTTTTGAAACCCACACCTAAAATCACCAAAAAGCCAACAAAAAGAAAAACACAAAAACCCCCCAAAACCATCAAAAAGGCATCTCTGGAGGATGAGATACCAGAGCTCCTGCCAGTGACAACACAAAAGTCACAAGAAACCACTGCTGCTACTTCCTCACAGCAGTTGGTACAAATATCTCAACCCATAACCGAAACTCCTCCTGCTTCTTCACAAAAAGAACAGGTTGTACAAATAGGGTCTCCACACCATGATGCTCTGGAAACACTCGTTTCTATCATCCACAGCTCAATACCCGGGGCAAATCCACTTTCTACACCACCCTTCACATCCACAATTCCCCCACCAACTAAACTGCTGTTGGATGCAATTGATTTGAACCAGGCATTAACCAGTCCTTCTCAATCACCTATCAATGAGAATATGCCTCAACCACTGACTGGGTCTGCTGTATCAATCTTTGCTAACCCACCAACACAACCTGAGGAGGTTAGACCCCTTGAGTTACAAGTAACTCTTGGTGGTAATCCAAGTGAAGCAGCCACTACAATTGTTACACCCACTGGGTTACATTTGGACAGTGGTTACATTAATAAGACTTCCTTGGAGGCAATTCCTTTTATAGCACCTCTGTCAACCACCAGTGGATTTATTTATCCTACTGGCAACATCAAAAGGTTGTCAAGTGTTGAAGGAAGAAGACCCCAGTACCAAGAAAAAGGGGCATCAGTGGTTAATGTTTGGAGTATACTCCCTACATATACCACTGATAAAACCACTGCTAGTGGGAAATCAGATGATCCCATTAAATTGGGTGATGATTTAAAGTACCAGAAATTGACGGATCGCATTGAAAAACTTGATAACTCTGTTGCAGAACTCAAAGATATGCTACAACAGGTGTTACAAGTACAAAAGGTACAATCAACTGCTATTCCACCTCAAGCACCTGCTCCACAAAGGGCACCTGCTACAAATGAGCTCTAGAACTTGTTTCAACCTTTTCTCCATCAACAAGCACAATTAGCATATCAGCAACATGAGAAACATGTCCAACAGCTGAGAAATGCAATGGAGTCAAGGTTCAAAAACACTCAGGCTGATTTAAAGGCTCTCAAAACTCAGATCCTGCAAAGGCTCTCAAAACTCAGATCCTGCAAACCACTGGCACTGCTCCTCCAATAGTATTTTTCATTGATCAACTCCCAGACGATAATGCCAAAAAGGGGGAGAAAATTCAGGAGTGGAAGAAGAAAGGAATAGATGATGGTCTCTACATTGAACCTGAAAAGGATGCTATGACCAGAAAAATTCCTGTGCCAGATGGTAGTAAAAAGGTTGATGCTACTCAAGAAGCACTTGATGAAGGAGTAGCAAGTGTAAAAAGAGATAGAATGGCAAAGGATGTTTCAAGGTGGAATGAGGAGAAAAGAGCTTTCATGGAGCTGTATGAGTAGGGTTGTTCTGGTTCTAAAGATTCTAAAAATCTGAAGACAAAAAGAAAACCTAAGTCCATCCCATCCAGATTTCCAAAGCCTCCAAAACCACCATCCAAAAGCCATCAGCATAAAACCTCCACTCAAACAGCTGTTGTAACTCCTGCTGTATCAACTACTGCTGGTACTTCAGTGGTTTCAACAGCTGTTCCCACTTCAACACACACTACTTCAACACACACCACAATTACTACTTTACCATTACCACTGTCACCATAAAAAATCATTTCACCACCACTTTCACCTGCTGACAAAAAGCAGAAGACAACAGATGTTATAACATCTGTTGTAATGACAACAGTGGTTGAAACACCAGTTGTTTCAACAACCGTTAGTCAATCACAAACCACTGCCATACAATCTACTACCACTGATCCACCCAAAACATCATCTGCTTCCTCTAAAACAAAAAGGAAGAAGGATTTATATATCAGATGATGATTCACCTCCACCACCACCAACATCTTCAAAATCCTTATCACTTGTCACTATTCCAAAACCCATACCTCTCTCTTCAGCTCAAATTGTAAAACCACTACCTCCTGCTGGTGTCTCATTTCCTCTAGAACTCATTGCAGTAAGGGAAGAAATAAAATCCTTTTATTATGAGGATGACCCAGCCAAAAGGAATTTGCCATCAATTGCAGAATATCCTAGGCCTAATAATATTGAAGAATACTTGAAACTCAAGGCCAAACAAGCAGAGGATATTGCAATCAAAAACAGAAAAGGGAAATCTGACAGAGAATTTCAACAAAACTATCAGTTTTTACTCACACAGGTCAATGCTATGGAGCGTTTTGCAAAAAATGTATGTCAACAAATTTCAGAAAGGGCAGATGAGTCCTTAAGGAAAGACTACATTGAAAACATCATGACCTACAAGAAATACAAGGGGGAGAAAAACATGTACAAGAACTGGACCATTCCTGAGCTTGAAAAAGAAGCAGCCAGGATTCAAGACATGATCAAAAATAAGGTCAAGCAGACTCCTCCTGAAAAATTCAAACAATTTGAAGCTGAGAAGATGCTAGAGTTGAGGAGAATGAAAGAGGAGCTGATTGCAGCTGATTATGGGTCAAAGAACTCTGTGACAAAGTGGGGAGAAGATAGAGTCAGGGCAACCTACAAAAGGTTGGAGGAACTAAGAAAGAAAGACCCAAATGTTCCTCAAAAACCTGACTATTCTAAAGCAGAGGTTTCTAAAAGACCACCAAAGCTGCAAGTCAAAAGAACCACTGCTCCAGCTGGTGCTGCCATCTACAAAAGAAGGAGCAAAAACCAGTTTAGTATGGAAACAATTCAAGATCTTTTAGCTGGAGATGCCATTGTAAAAGCAGGCACGAAAGTAATGATAAAGGAAGATCTTGAACTGGAACAGTCTGCAAGTGCTGCTCAGCCAGCCATGAATAGGCCAGCCTCACCAAATACTTCTGCAAATAAACATCTCCCAAGAAACCCACCAGGCTCAAAAATACAAAAGTGGGAAACTGACAAACAGACCTGCGTATTGACTTTGCTCGGGTCTGGTGGAGAAGTGGAGAAAATATCAAGGGAACAAGCTCTTGGCCTGAGTCTTGAAGATTTGCAGGATCTCCTTGATCTTCCACTTAGCAGGGATGATGAAGATACAGATGCCCTAGACTTTGAATTACAATTTAAAGGTCAGATAAGGGAACTGTTGATGAGGCAATAAAGTCTTCCACAAATAATGAAGAGTTTTGGCATTATCTGTTCCAGGGGGAGATTGTTGGGATTGAACCCTATCAGAGGAACAGATAATTAAAGCCAAAACTGGATCAGAGCAGTGGATCCAGAATAAGCAGACGATTACAGTTAGTTCATGCAAATCTCTCCCCTTGAAAGTGGTTTTATATCTGCTGACCTCCTATCTGCTGATCTTACTAAGTGCTGACCTACAACTGCTGCTTTGCATCTACTGACCAATGTCAAAGACTGATGGAAGACCAAAGCTCTGCTGACTCAATCTACTGCCTTGAGTCAAGTACTGCTGATCCGGACAGGCACTGCTGGGTTCACAGCAGTGGAAGGATGCAGCAGCTGTTTAAGTGTCTTTTATGTAAAGAAATGTAATAGCAGTAGTTAGTACATCAGAGTTTGTATAGATCAGAGGTTAGAGTTTGTTAGGAGGTTAGATGTCACTTTCATGGTGACGTCAGCTAAGATGCTCAGTGGTTTGCAAGTGCCTATAAATAGTTCAGTACTTTGTACTGTTCTATTAGCTCTTTCACCACATCGTCTTCTTTGCACGAACAAACTACTGAGCTCTGGCTGAGGGGGAGTTTGCATTCATTCATCAATCATTGTAATCGTTGTTGAAACAAATTCAATCTTTCGATTCATTGTGCAAAGATGTTTGATTAAAGTATTACTCTTGTTTGATTGTATGCAAAGTTTGTTTTCATCTTAATTCCGCTGCACAACTCTTTCATTTCCATCTTAATTTCAAACGAAAATACAATCAGAAACAAACTCAGATCCAACACTGTAGTAGAATATTATGCTAAGAATGTGTGGGCTAAGTATGGATTTGCTAAGCTTATGATGAATTCGGATGGATTTTTCTTCTTTAAATTTGATTCGAAAGAGGGTATGTCTAAAGTGCTAGAGGGTGGGCCTTGGTTGATACGTAAAATGCCTTTGTTTTTGAATATCTGGTCGACATCTATTAGTCTTAAAAAAGAGGGCATCAAATCTGTTCCGGTGTGGGTTAAGTTGCATAATGTTCCTATATCAGTTTACACGGATGATGGGTTGAGTCTGTTAGCTTCCAAAATCGGTGTTCCTAAAAGACTAGATGGGTACACGGCTGATATGTGCATGGATAATTGGGGACGAAGTAGTTTTGCACGTGCATTAATAAAGATAAATGCGGATAGTGAGTTAAAAGACTACATCGTTGTTGCTATTCCGAAATTGGATGAGGATGGGTACTTAACTGAAAGAATTAAAGTGGAATATGAATGGAAACCTCAACGTTGCTCAGTGTGTTGCGTTTTTGGCCATTGTGATAAGACATGTACTAAAAATGTGATCAATAAGGATAAACAAGTCGTAGTTGATGATGACGGTTTTATTACTGACAAAAGAAAGACGGCCAGGTTGGGAGGTATGCATAAGAAGCAAAAGTAAAAGTTTATTTATAAGCCGAAAATTACTAAGTCAGGAGCTAGTACGTCTGGTACGAAGGGGATTATAGATGATAATAGTAAAAATGTCAATGTGAAGACTGGTAACTCATTTGAAGCTTTGTCAAAGGAAGATGTGGAAGATACTAGAGCTGATGTAGGGGTGGATAAGGAATTGAGGCATAACTTGAAAAATGGTAATGGGAGATCTACTCAAGCCGAGAATGAGGTTGAGGTAATTTTACAAACAGAAATGTCCGAATTTATGCAATATGATAAGAATCATGTTTCTAAGGGGGCAAGCACTCCCGGTCAGACATGTCTTAATGGATAGCATCATGTCATGGAACATAAGGGGTTTGAACCGTCCCCTGAAACAAAATGAAGTTCGTCAAGTACTTGCTGAAAATAAATTAAAGGTGTGTGCTATATTAGAGTCCCACGTGAATGTAGCTAAACTGGGTACTATTTGTCATAAGGTTTTTCAAAACTGGAATTGGACGTCTAATGGGGGTTTGTGTACAAGGGGAACCCGTATCATCTTGGGTTGGGATCCGGATGTGGTTGATCTTATGGTGCTCTCTCAAACTGATCAAGTAATACATACACAGATGTTAGTTAAAGCTGATAATAAAGTCTTCTTTTGTTCATTTGTGTACGCGGAAAATAAGTATCAAGATCGTAGAAGTCTTTGGGAAAGCTTATGTAACCATAAAAGCTTGTGTCACGATAAACCTTGGGTTGTTATGGGTGATTTTAACTCAACTCTACAGTCTCAGGATTCGCTTTATGGCTCTTCCAAAGATACAATAAGCACGTGTGAGTTTAAAGAATGCATTCAATTTTCGGAGTTGATGGATATTAAAGGTCATGGTCTTCATTATACATGGAATCAGAAACCTAAAGATGGAGTGGGACTTCTAAAGAAGATAGATCGTGTAATGGGTAATGTTCCATTTTTGGATATGTTTCCGAATACCTTTGTCATGTACCATCCTTTTCGAGTTTCGGACCACACCCCTTGTATTTTGAATATGGGAACTGAAAGTGAGAAGAAAACTAAACCGTTCAAGTTTCCTAATTTTATTACTTCCAAGCCGGAGTTCCTAAAGTGTGTGGAGCGGGAATGGAGGGAAACAATTCCTGGGGTTAATATGTATTCGGTTACAAGGAAGCTTAGCAACTTAAAACCGCAT